>JAJJMC010005013.1:331795-361453 GCA_023531435.1 Papaver californicum
GAGTAAGATCGAACAAAATTGAGTGTATTCAAGTCGGTTCGATAAAACATTGAGTGAATTTTAGTGAGATTGATGATATCATAGTTTGATATCGTTAGATTTGTTAGATCGATAAAAAAATGAATAAGTTTGATTGGGATTGAATAAAATTCAATAAATCTTAAGTGAAATCGAGTGAAATTGATGAAAATTGATATATTTTGAGTAAGATCGATCAAAATAGAATGTATTCAAGTCGGTTCGATAAAAAATTGAGTGAATTTTAGTGAGATTGAAGAAATCATAGTTAATTTTGATTGATCGGAATAGTCGAGTAATATGCATATTACTATCGTAACGTCGGAAATGGATATTTCTATCGTAACGTAACAAATTTTGGAAATTAGAATTCATCAATTTTTTTTTTTTTGTAATTAGGGTTAATAGTTTGTCATTTATTTATAAGTTATGATTTGATGAATTGAGTTGAACCCCAACAAATGTTCAATTAAAAGGAATTGAGATGTAGCTTAATTTCTTGTATAAAGTTAAGCTTTACCTAATAACAAAAAAT
The DNA here is from genome assembly GCA_023531435.1 of Papaver californicum. Classification (NCBI taxonomy): domain Eukaryota; kingdom Viridiplantae; phylum Streptophyta; class Magnoliopsida; order Ranunculales; family Papaveraceae; genus Papaver; species Papaver californicum. The sequence continues at coordinate 332,349 of JAJJMC010005013.1, forward strand.
ATATGATCATCCCAATTAAAAGGATTTGGGACGCAGAGCTTGATGTCTCGTAGTTTAAAGTTAATGTTGCGAATCTTAAGTTTTTGCGTACATGAGACATCCCATTTTACGAGTCTGATAAGTTTAACGAGTTAGGGGATGAGGTTACTAATTATAATAAGGTGTACAAGACGAACATGACAAGTTGATGGTTCGGGGTTTAGGGTTTGGGGTTCAGGGTTCGGGGTTCAGGGTTCAGGGTTCATGTACACCTTATTATCCTTAGTAACCTCTTCCCTAACTCGTTAAACTTATCGGACACGTAAAATTGGGTCCTTTTAATTGAACATCTGTTGGGGTTCAACCCTATTCATCAAATCATAACTTATAAACAAATGACAAATTAAGAACCCTAATTACAAAAAAACAGAAAAAAATATTTTTGATGAATCATAATTTCCAAAATTCGTTAGGTTACTATAGAAATATCCATTTCCGACATTCGAAATCCGTTATCCATCTTTCAAATTTCCGTTTCAGTAAGATGGTAACTAACACAAAATAGTAACTAACACAAAATGGTAACTAACACAAAATGATAACTAACACACAATCCGTATGACCATCCAACAACGAATCTGGATCATCAAAATATTTCCATGATCCGTATGAGGCACCATCACCACCGTTAATTTTTTTTTTATCAAAACCCTAAACAAAATTTTCTCTTTCATTTCCCACAGTTGCTTTTCTCTCACTCCCAGTTTGAGCCGCCTTAGGAGAAAACTAGGGTTCCATTTTCGACATTTGCTTTTCGACTGCAGCATCACCACCATCACCACAAGTTCTTGATGTCCAAATTCAGGTCCAAACAACCCACCCTTCTCTCTTTTGCGCGTCTCAAACAAACCCATTAGACTCCATCTATACTTCTCTTCTGTTTTTCGTCCAAGTTCAAATCTTCTCTGAATTTCGGTCTTCTCACTTCAATAGTAACATCAAACATATCTCTCACTAAATTAATAAATGAGAATGTTGTTCCTTCATGGTTTGGGATCATATTATTTTAGGTTTTTATTTATGCATCGAGATCTTAGCTGAATAAGCTGCATTTAGTTGTGCAAATCATACATAATCAGTCGTACTAACTACAATCTAATGAAATTGAGTATGATCTATTAATTTTGATAAAATTAAATAAATTTAGATTTAATTAGCTTGAATTTTTAGATAATAAATCAAATAAAATATGATCTAGTGATATTATGGTTGAATTTATTGACAATTAATCTAACGATAATTTTGTAATGTTGAATGAAGATTAAAAATCTACCGTCCATTTTACAAGGTGAATTCAATGATCTTCACACTTGCCTTAATCCGTATGAAAAGCCCCAAACAAATATCTACCGTCCAAAATTTTCTCCATCCGTATGACTTAATCTTAAACCAAGATCTACCGCATGATCTCTTAATCAAAACCCTAAAATGTTTTCACTCACTCACTTCACTCTCTCTCATATCTCTTCTCAAGACTCTTCCGCCTCTCTGGAGCGGCACAAGCTCTCTAACTTCCCACTTTCTTTTGCTCGATCTTCTCCTGCTCGATATTCTGCTTGATCTCCTGCTTGATCTTCTGCTTGATCTTCTGCTCGATCTCTTAGATTTTTTAATGGGTTGTTCTGTTTTTTGATTTTTACAGAAGTGGAGCAAAGGTTAATAGCATGCTCTTATTTGATAAAGCTAGGTTTTAATCGGTGATTTTGCTTAGATTTGTTGTAAGTTCATTACTTCAGATGGTTTAGCAAATAACAGTAAGATTATTATTGTTTGATAAATATGGATTTTATTATGTTATTAGATTAAGTTCTTATGCTAGAACTATTAAGTATTTTCCCCGATTGTTGAATCTGTAGCTATCTTCAACACTTCCAGTTAAATTGTGATTATTAGCCCGAGTGCTAAATGTTAATGTTGTTTTTCTTTTCAAGATTTTTCTTTCATAAACTGATTTCTCACAGGGGTTTGTTTGTTTTTCTAATAATTTTTCGTTTTTATTTCTTATTTTGCTAAAGTCAGCTTCATCTAACTATAGATCAGATATATTTCAGCATTCGTAATCGATGTTTAGTTAGATCTGTACAAGAAATTTATGTTTTCTTAATATATACAGTGAATCCATGTGAAAATTATTAGTGAACTTATTGATGTCGTAGTCTTCTGTCTAATTGAAAATTATTTTACTTCAAACATTTCCTTTTGCGGCAATATTTGGTACTTCTGGCCCTGTACTAACACCTGAAAAGCTTCCTGCATTTTGCAAATACCTCTTCCCTAAGCTCGTAAAGGGAAGCCTAAACTTTGTCCATTCAGAAATCCCCTGTAAGTAATATTGTTTATATAATTACCTATCTCTGAGGCATTTATGTTGTTCACTATACACCTTATTATGCAATGGAGAGTCAAAATCGCTTTTAGGCATCATGTTTCTTTCATAGCTAAACCGTTATTACTTCACCTATCGATTTTTCACATTGTTATGTTGCGTAGTATGGCTACTTCAATCTCTTGGGGAGTTAGGATAGAAATGTAGTTGTTATTTTTTTTTATAACTGTATGTGCCAGTTCTTATAAAACCAAGTTATTATCAGGATGAGGCAACACTCATTTGGTACTCACGTGGAGAAGAACGAAATTTGGAGTTATCTTCCGTCTCACGATTATTGATGGGAAGAGAAATGTGAAGCATTCTCTTGATTTTTTACAGTACCACATTTGGCTTGCTTATGTCAACACTCTTTATTTGACTTTACTAGTCCATGTTTTTGACAAGGCCAGACACAATTTAATTTTTATACCTCTTTTGACTAATGTAGGCATTTGTATACTTATGTTTCTTTGATGATACCTACAGGCTGAAAAGGAATATTTATCATTTTAAAAACGGTGAAAGATCTCTTGATCTGATTAGTAAAATGAATTAGGCTATGTTCTTTTGTCAATACTGCATCATTCAAATAAAACTACGCTCTATATTCAATATCTTACTCTGACATCCAGTTATTCTTACTCCATAGATATGCAAGGACACAGATGAAGCAGAGGTATGGTTTGCGGGTCCAAAGGAATTGATATCCACAGGCCAGCAAAGTAGGATGTTAGTTCTCATTCCAAATATCTTATTTTTCATGTAGAGATCTCATTTGGTTACTGATTGATTGAGATACATCTGCTTCAATAATTTAATCCATTTCTTTGTGTGCAAACTTTCAGTTTCAAGAAGGTGGCCTTTTATTTGGTACAACATTAGAAGTTTCTTCAACTCATTCCCGTGAAAATCCTTTGAATTTGATATGCTCAGATGTTGGGTCGGTCAGATCGCGCAAATATGCAAAGACCAAGTAATGTAGATGGTGGTTTCCGGATTAGTGTTTTAAGTGCAGCTCCTAGCTATTCAAGTCAAGGTAGTGGACAAGTATAGAATCTTTAGGGGATGTATATGTTTGGGGAGAAGTTTATTGTGATGGGAGTTTGAACGAGGGGTCTCTGACCAAGTATTGTAAATCTTTAGTATATTTGTAATTATCTAATTTTAATTAGAAGTTATCATTCTAATCATATAATCTTAATTAGTGCTAACTTTTTTAATTACAATTACATTTTGTGATTATCTAAATTAAACGAGCAAAAAGTTTGGTACCTTCAAAACTTAAGCAACCAACTTTAGGCCAATTAAAATTGGAATTCCAAAATAATTTGATAGCTTAAAATTTTAAGCAACCAACTTGAGTAAAAACTTCGCTAGTTTAAAAGCTTAAGCAATCGACTTTAGATCAATTAAAATCAGAAATCACTTTTAGCAAGCAAAATATTTGGTTGCTTAAAACCTTAATCAAGAAACATAGGTTAAGTTGTTCCATGTATCTTCCAACTAATCAGAAATTAGAAATTATTTTTAGCGAGCAAAAATTTAAAAGCTTAAAACTTTAAGCAATCAACTTGAGTAAAAACTTAGCTACCTCAAAAGCTTGAGCAACCAACTTCAGACCAATAAAAAATAGAAATCGCTTTTAGCGAGCAAAACAATTTGATCGCTTAAAACCTTAACCAAGCAAATTTAGGTCGAGTTGCTCCATGTATCTATCAACTAAGTATTTTACTTGCTTTAGAATGATTGGTATATCTGAAGCGATTGATATTTTACTTGCTATATTGGTTGGTCTAGATGTTAAGCGATCACAATTTTACTTGCTCCATGTTTGTTGGTCTAAATGTTAAGCAATGAGAAAAGTACTCGCTTTAGGTTAGTTGGTTTATTACTAGAGCGATTGCATGGTCGCTCAAGGCTTTGACACACATGGCTTTGGGCAACCAACGGAGCGAGTGCCACTTTTAGTCGCTATAACGGTTATAGCGACTTCAAAAGGGCTTTAAGCGACTTAAAAACGAGTAGTCGCTTAAACCCATTTTTTTTGTACTGATCTAATCATTGTTGCAGGAAGAAATATTTACTCTGCCGATATTGAAAAGACGGTCGAGAGCTCATCCGAATCCTTACACCCAGGTTGTTGTGCTGTTATTGGAGTTCCAGAGGAAACACTAACGGAGAAAGGCATATAAACCTATATGTATATTCATGTATATTCTAATCCTAATATGAACATACAATAATGAAAGCGGAAGCAATAAAATGAGATTGATTTTGTGTACCTCCAGTCATTGTAATTTGAAAGCTTAAACCGTCCTTGAGTATGCCCCCAATTGCTTAGTTGATTTGAACTTTGGTTCCAAACCCTCCTTATCACTTTTACATGGTGTATATTTTTCTATGAGAGTGAATTTGGTGACCTTGATTCTGATTTTTTTGCTATCACTTCTTTTTACTAACTCTAGCCATCATAGAGTAGTTGACATGATAGGATGTAGTGGGTGGTTTTCTAAAATGGGAGATAATCATGGGGATTTACCTTGATCAATTGCAACTTCCCACTAAATGGATCACATTCTTTTTCCCTTAATTTTAGCCCATATGGAAAAAGTCTAACATTCTCCCACTTGATCCATTTCACGAGGGACTCCATATACGGATCATGGGGACTAATCCTCTTTAAGAGCAAGAATTAATCTTCCATGTATCACAATATATTTAGTCTTTCATCACTCATACTTAACTTAATGAGTAAACCATATGTTTACTCTAGGTCAAACTATAATGATATTTCTCAACAAGATAACCAAAGTTTCAGAAAAAACATAAAGAATGTACTACATAATGGGACCAAGTCCCATCCTTACTACATGATCCTTGAATCCTTTAACATGCATGCCTTTAGTCAAGGGATCAGCTATCATCAATTCAGTGCTAATGTGTTCAATGATCACTTTCTTTTCCTGCACGTGTTCTTTTAAGGCTAGATACTTTATGTCGATGTGTTTACTTCGACTTCCACTCTTATTATTCTTAGCCATGAAGACAGCAGCTGAATTGTCACAATACATTCTTATTGGTCGGATAATAGAGTCAACAACTCTTAGCCCAGATATGAAGCCTTTCATCCATACACCATGTGAGGTAGCCTCAAAACAAGAAATGAACTCAGCCTCCATTGTAGAAGTGGCCATCAAGGTCTGCTTGGCACTCCTCCAGGATATTGACCCATCTGCTAGCATGAACACATATCCTAATATGGATTTACGCGAATCATTGCAGCCACCAAAGTCAGAATCGGAGTAGCCTACCACTTCAAGACTATTTGTTCTTCTATACATAAGCATGTAATCCTTAGTACCCTTAAGGTACCTCAACACTTTCTTCGCAGCCTTTCAGTGATCGATGCCTGGGTTACTCTGGTATCTTCCTAATACTCCAACAACATATGAAATGTCGGGTCTAGTACAGAACTGAGCATACATAATGCTACCAACAGCTTAAGCATATGGAACATTTTTCATTTGTTCCCTTTCAATGTTATTCCTGGGGCATTGGTCCAAGCTGAAGCGATCACCTTTTACAATGGGTGCTACACTTGGTGAACAATTTTTCATACCAAATCTTTCTAAGACTTTGTTGATATAGGATTCTTGAGACAAACCCAAAATGCCCCGAGATCTATCTCTATGGATCTTTATGCCAATGACATAAGATGCCTCACCCATATCTTTCATATCAAAGTTAATTGAAAGAAATTGTTTCACCTCATATAGCAATCCTTTATCATTGGTTGCGAGCAAAACATCATCCACATACAACACAAGGAAACAAATCTTGCTCCCACTGACCTTAAGGTATATACATTGATCCATAGCATTTTCTTCGAATCCAAATGAAGTAATAACTTTATGGAATTTCATATACCATTGTCGAGAAGCTTGTTTCAACCCATATATGGATTTATTAAGCTTACAAACCAAATACTCACCCTCTTTAGAAACGAATCCTTCATGTTGTTTCATGTAAACCGCTTCCTCTAAATCACCATTGAGAAATGTCGTTTTCACATCCATCTGATGTAGCTCAAAATCAAAATGAGCTACTAATGCCATCACCACTCGGAAAGAATCTTTCTTTGATACAGGAGAGAAACTCTTTGTGTAATCGATTCCTTCCCTTTGAGTGAACCCTTTGGCAACGAGTCTAGCCTTATGTCTCTCGATGTTTCCATGCGAGTCTTTCTTTTTTTTAAAGACCCACTTGCATCCAGTGGATTCTACACCATTGGGCAACTCGACGAGATCCCAAACTCCGTTGGATGCCATAGAGTTTATCTCATCATTCATGCCATTCATTCATAAGTCTGAATCTGTAGAATTTATGGCTTGTGAAAATGACATAAGATCATTATCGGCTTCAATGTTACAATCCGAATCTTGCAGATACACTAAATAGTTGATTCCCTTGCTCTATTATATCTTCCCAATGGAACTCGTTCATCCTCACGATGAATAATTTGTTCCTCATTACCATCATGATCTATTAGATTGTTGTCAACTTGTGGAACCTCAATGGTTGGTTGTCTAACACGCAATTTAGCTTGAGGTGCGTGAATGACAATCAACTTGTCACTTGAAACAGTATGTGGAAGTTGATCATTATCTTTTTCAGGAACAATATCCTGAAATTGATCACTCCCACTAATCAAGTCATTCTCAAGAAATTTAGCATTTCTTGATTCCACAATTCTAGTGATATGAGACGGACAATAGAATCTATAACCCTTAGACCTTTCAGCATATCCAATGAAATGCCCACTAATAGTCCTTGGGTCTAGCTTCTTCTCTTGTGGGCTGTACACTCTCACTTCAGACGGGCATCCCCAAATACGTACATATTGTAAACTCGGTTTCCATCATTTGAATAACTCAAAAGGCGTCTTTGAGACGGCCTTGGAAGGAACCCGGTTTAATATGTACGCTGCCGTCTTAAGAGCTTCTACCCATAAAAATGATGGAAGTTTAACATTACTTCTCATACTTCTCAGTTCTCACCATGTCCATTAAAGTTCGATTTCTTATTTCTGCTACACCATTCTGGTCCGGAGAACCAGGCATAGTGTATTGGGCAACAATCCCATGCTCTTGAAGAAATCTTGCAAATAGACCTGGTGCTTGTTCGTTCTCGGTGTATCTACTATAGTACTTTCCACATCTATCTGATCTCACAATATTAATGTGTTTACCACATTGTTTCTCTACTTCAACCTTAAACAATTTAAAGGCATCCAAAGCTTCGTCTTTGGAACGGAGTAAGTAAAGATACATATATCGTGAATAATCATCTATGAAGGTGATAAAGTATTTCGGATCATTAGCGTTCATGTCTGGACAACAAATGTCCGTGTGTATGATCTCTAATAGGTTTGAACTTCTCTTGGAACCAATTTTGTGTTTGTTAGTTTGCTTTCCCTTAAGGCAACCAACACAAGTATCAAAATCAGTAAAGTCTAAAGTACCAAGTACCCCATCCTTTACCAATCTCTTAACTCTCTCAATGGAGATATGTCCCAATCTCCGGTGCAAAAAAATTGAGGAGTCCTCATTCATAATACATCTTTTTAACCAAGTATTAACATGCATAGAACTATGAGTGATATCATTGTGCAAATAAAGACGATATAAACCATCAGACAAAATACCATAACCAATAACTTCAGAATTTCTGAGAATACTCAAACCAGAATTCGAAAAGTTAAAGGAAACTCCTAAAAGGTACAAGTCTTGAAACTGAAATCAAGTTTCTAGTGAAACCTGGTACATAAAATGTCTTTTCTAAATGTAAAGTAAAACCACTACTTAAAATTAAACTGCATGTCCCAACAGCTTCTACATGTGAACTCATCTGACTGCCTGAATAGATGTAGTGTTCACTTCCCATTGGTTTCCTTAGGTTTCTCATACCCTCCAAGGTATTCGAAACATGGATTGTAGTACCAGAGTCAATCCACCATGTATTATGATTAATATTAACCATATTAGATTCATAAACAAATCCTAGAAAATTATCACCCTTTAATTCAGGAATGTCACAATTGACATCAGAAATGTTTCCAGTTAAAATTGCTGCAAAGAAAAATATATACATGCTTATAAACAAAATATTTGAGACTTAAACTTAATCATGATTTACCAATGCAAGTCATGCATAAAAATATGAATCTAGTGATATAAAACTTGCTTGTGGGCTAAAGTCCTACTCAAATTAGATTCATAACTACATGATGAAACTATTAAACCATATTCATTCCTTAATTCCTGTGGGTAGATTAAGGAACATAATTCAATATTTCACCCCAATTAATCATACAAATATAATAAAATTTCCTGTGGGCATATTTCATTATATTACATATGATTATTTATAAATTTATGTCTAGTTTCTACATGTGATTTCTTAAGAAAATTTTAAATAACTAGAAATGATGTGACTACTCTCTAATTACTAAAATTATTAAATAACTTGACATATTTTTTTATTCTTTGTTCATGTACAATCCTAATGGTCATAATATATATATATATATTATTTACTCTCTGTATAATTCTTTGACAACTTTCATGGTTTTGTCGCACCTATGTGAGTATTAGAACTGAAGCTTCTAGACTACATGCACTCACAATTTTGAGTACCGATGGAACCAAATCAGAATTAAGAGGACAATAAAGCCATTTATGTTGTCAAACAAGTGGGACAGAAATACGTCCTAACTAAGAGAAATATAACAACCTTCACACCATGGTTCTGCCTATTTAATACCAAAGTAGGATCTAAGCTCTTTCAGGTATTTTAGGAACAACACATGAAAGCTCGTTTCCCCACTCCCCATGGTGGTATATACCCCCAGTAAAAAATTTAGTGTATTGCAACAATTGCATTCATGAGGCAGTTATCAATTAAAGCATGCATCAGCTACCCCATTCACATATTGAGGTAATTCATAGAGGCTTCATTATCCACATCTAGGGTAAGCTATTATTTGCACTCTAGAAAGTGTTCATTCAACAGTAATATCAGTTGAGCATGCATATTTTAATATTCATGCGTTATGTAGTAAAAATGTCACATGGGGGTGATACATAGTCCTACATAACGATTTCTCCACTCCAAATTTCCTCCCAAAAATTACTGAGTCTACAGAGATCAAATGAAATGAAAGAAAACTGACTTGTCATGAGTGTTTACCTAAACATTTTCGGGTACATAATAAAACAGACCCTCCTTTATTATAACATAATGTTTAATATTCAACTCTGTCAAGGATTAGTGATGGTTGTTCTCTCTGATTAGTCAGTTTTGGCAGTTTAAGAAATATCCGGGAACCTCCAGGAACGAATCTCAACGTACATACTTGGACAACCTCTAATACAACTACTCTACAGGAAACAGTTGATTATGTAGATTAAAGCAGCTAACGACATTTCTATATAATCAGTACATGGAGCCTGGTGTACAGACAGTTTAGACAGAACCAGAGAGAAATAAAATAATGTCGTTTTCAAGCAAGGCAGAGATGATTAAGGTTCTGATACCAAATATATACCTATATGTATCTTCATGTATATTCTAATCCTAGTATGAACATACAATAATGAAAGCGGAAGCAATAAAATGAGATTGATTTTGTGTACCTCCAGCCATTGTAATTTGAAAAGCTTAAACCGTCCTTGAGTATGCCCCCAATTGCTTAGTTGATTTGAACTTTGATTCCAAACCCTCCTTATCACTTTTAGATGGTGTATATTTTTCTATGAGAGTGAATTTGGTGACCTTAATTCTGATTTTTTTGCTATCACTTCTTTTTACTAACTCTAGCCATCATAGAGTAGTTGACATGATAGGATGTAGTGGATGGTTTTCTAAAATGGGAGAGAATCATGGGGAGATACCTTGATCAATTGCAACTTCACACTAAATGGATAAAATTCTTTTTCCCTTAATTTTAGCTCATATGGAAAAAGTCTAACAAGGCATTCCAGTCTAAGAGACTTCTGATCAGGTCGGCTTAGTTGTAATTGCAGAGGTAAAAGATGGTAAAAGCGTAGACATGGCTATTATTCAACAAATTCAAACAAGCGTTGCGGAAGAACATGGAGTTGTTGTAGCTTCTGTGAAGCTTATAAAGCCAAGAACTATCTCTAAAACAACTTCAGGAAAAATCAGAAGATTTGAGTGCCTGAAACAGTTCCAAGATGGGACGCCGAATTTGGTTAGCGAGCCAATTTCCGTTAGAAGGACTCTCATGCGATCCTTCACTACCGGAAGTTGCAGGGAAGGGAATATGCCTCGTCCTCAGCTTTATCAACTCCCATTTCTCAAAGTACAAACAAGAGTAAGCAGGAAATAATCATTTTCTGCAAAAACTAGTTTCAGAGTAAACGGGTATGTCGATAGAGAAAATCAGTGCTACTGAAGACCTTGTATCATATGGAATCGACTCAATAGGTGTGGTTAGAGCATATCAAAAACTATCAGATTTCCTTGGGGTTCTAGTTGGTGCTGTAGATATTTTCACAGCTACCGGCATCGATGATCTGGCAAGATTCTCAGAGAATCTCCTTCACAAATCTCAACAACAATCCATATCAGCAGCTGCATCGCATCAACTAGAAATCGAGATACACTCTGACAAGCCAGAAGTCAAAGTTTCAGGTTTCCGGAAAATGGGATTCTGGTTACTCCAGTTTCAGGCTATTATATTGCATCCACTGTGCTGGTTCTTCCTGCCTATGTCTCAGTTTCAACTTGTTTGAGTTTACTCTCTAGTACTCTCAAGCTTTCATGCCAGACTTCCTTATTGAGTTATCTGATGCCCTTGGCTTTGGCTCCTGTTGCTTGGATACTTTGCATGCTGTTGACCTGCCTCTGCATCTCTCTCTTCGGAAACTCCTTTGTACAACCAAATTATGCCTTGAATCTATAGATTTCCATTTGGTCATTGGATTTCGTTAAGTGGTGGACTATTTACAAGGTCCACCAAGTTGCTGGAAGAGTTCTTGGTGTTCACTTAAGAGGAACTGTTTTTCTCAAATTCTGGTTTGAGATGCTTGAAGCAAAGATCGGATCATCAGTGTTGCTTGATACTGTCGACATTACGGACCCATCTCTAGTTTCAATTGGTGATGGAACCGTGATTGCTGAAGGGGTTTTGATTCAAAGTTATGAGGTGAAGAATGGAACTTTAAGCTTCCTTCCTGTTTATGTCAATTTTCCCATTGACATTAACAACCAATGATTTAAAGATTGTATAATCAACATAAGATTTTAATAAAGGAGCTGATACATAGAATCATCTTTAAGAATAATGATTTGATAAACATTTTAACAGTCCAATCATTTACAGATCATAAATCTGATCAAAACTACAATTCCAAATACATCTTCTATTAAAAGCAAGAAATTTTATCATGAATGTCCTATCTTTTGGATTTAATCATCCACAGTACATACCTAATAACCTTTTTCCTTCTGCTCTTCTTAATCTTCCTTCCTCTCTTTCTCTTTTCAATTTTCCGACCCCTTCTTCGTTGAATGCTCTCTTCTACTTATAGATTTAGTAGTGGGTCCCTCTTGTCCCGATACCCTCTATCGTTCTCCTTATTATATTAGGATCGGGATGTTTATAAGATTGGAAGGTCATGCTTTCTCTTTGGTGCGTTATCTTGCATGGTTTACACGTGCTCGTCGTTCCTTGAGAATCAACTTTGTCCCGATCATACGTGTGATAAAAGTAATTATTGCCTTACTTTCCCGCTCCATGCTCATCATTATTCTTTCTTTCCCGTTCCATATGCATTTAATGCTGTCTGTTTCGGTCAGTGTGATGTTACTTTCCCGATCTTACGTGTCGATCATGCAGAGATTTGCTCAATCTTTCACAATTGTCCCATTTCGATACTTTAATATGGCTTTGATTGTGTGCTTCTCATCCTTCTTGAATTTCATTGTTTCTTTCTTAATCGTCTTACACGTGTCGCTCTTATTTTATTTCCCAACATCTTGCCCCCTTCTTCTTCTTTTTTTTCAAAAAATCTTAACGGTAGATCCAAGGTTTTTGAAAAAAGTAAAAGAACAATTATTACTCCCTACTTTTCCATCACCTCTTTTCTCACGTTATGCGAACTTTTCGGAAGCAGCAACTTTTATTATCACGTTTGTGTCAGTTACTCCTTTTTTCGAGGAAATCAAATCTTTGCCTTTAATTAATGCCTTTCCAAATTGTGACGGTTTCTATTCTTTGCTTTAAATACGATGCAGTATTTTTCACTTCTGTCTTTTACCTCTTAAAGTTGTTGTTCTCTGTTTTCCTTGAGTTTTTTCAAGTACTTTCGTCATCCCAATCGTTTTAGGAGCTTTTAACACCAGACATATTTACTTTTCCTTTGATCAAGTAATTGTTTATCTCCTTTCTTCAGGTATGTTAAAAATTTTCTTTTGGGTATCTTACTTTAATGTTTAATCATGATTAGCTTTTCACAGATATGATTGAATTGATTCCTTCGTATTTTGATCCTTTAAAACTTTCTTTCCAGGTAAAACATCATGTCATCCAGGAATCCCAATGCTTCCGGTGACCATCAAGAATCTGGAAGACCTGCTAGAATTTCTTCCTCTAGATATGCCGTGCCTCGGCCTGTTCGTAACCCGGTTCCTGAGGCTTCTACAAATGTTAACCCCACTTCTAGAAACAAGCGTTCTCAAGCATTTTGTAGCTATCGAACAATGGACATTGAAAACTTTAAGATGAGACATGATATTAAGGACTTTAAAGTCTCGTTTTTTTATCCAAATTCCGATGTGTTAACTTTAGGTGCGATGCAGAGGTTTAACTATTCCCCAATTATTTATTAATTTTTGCTGGTGCTTTAGAGGCCGGACTTCGCATTCCTTTATACGAAGAAGAGAATCCCTTTCAATTTGAAGTCCTTGCAACTCGTGGTAGTTCTCCCCATGGACTTGCTCGATCCATTACTCAGTATAATGGAAATTGGTGGCGTATTCTTGACGAATGTTATCTTCGAAGTGAAGGGCGGACTAATATTTCTTGCTACGTTCCAGATTTTTACAGAACGCAGTAGTTATATTGTTGAAAATTTTCAGGCCACATATGGAGATTGCATCTCAAAGAAAAATTATGTGAAATGGAGTGTTAGTCCCGCTCGCAAAAGTCATTCGGGATTTTCCTTGTTATATGAAATTGATGATCCCAAAATCAAATATATTCCCAAGACCAAGCTTGATTTTCCCACAAAGGAGAGAATTCGTCAGGATCATGACTATAAATGGTATCGCACTCCAATTGTAATTGAAGGTCCTTGGATTTATGGTAATATTTCCAACAATGAAATTCAAGTGCTTCGAAATCGATTCCCAGGCTATTTCCCTTGGCGGTTAAATTTCGAGGACTACAAGTTCGATTATAAGGTTTGTGTTACTCTTTATTTCAACGTTGTTATGAATTGTTGTTAAATTATTCCTTACGGGACAAACGTTTGCGTTTCAGATTGAACCTGATTCTGACCTTGTCAATGATGTCCCTCCTCCTCCTCCACGTCGAAGTCTTGGTACTCAAATTGTTGAGGGAAGACAAAGAGTTGAAGAAGAAGAAGTTATTGAAGGTAAAGGAAAACGTAAGTTAGTTTTTTTCCTGAAGAAACAAAGAAAAAGAGGAAATTGAGAAGACCAGCGTACCCTTTCCGAAGCAGAAGAAGGGGAAATTAGAGATAATTTAGTTGAGGGGTGCAGCAGTTCTGCTCTTATAACTACTGTTGAAGGTTCGGCCCGAACAGAAGTATCGGGACAGCATGTTATCATCAACGTTGTTCCCGTTAGCGTGGGGGAACCTATTTTTTCTCCAAATCAGCCTTCCGTACCCTCATCTATTTCTGAAGCTGTTCCAAACGCCACTGCTCCCTCCAATATCTTTGATTTTTTTTCTCCTCTTCCTTTTACCTTTGAAATAGAGCATGTTGCCCCTTGCAGTGGTACGATAACAGTTTTTCTGGATTACCTCAAGAGGAAGCAGACGATGTTGCTATTGAGGAAGAAAATATAGTAAAATTGATCAAAGCTGCTGCTGTTGAAGAAAATGTTGAAAATGAAAATGTTGTTGTAGAAGAACAAAGAAATGCGATTTCTGAAGGAGTTAATGCTGAAAGTACAATTCAGATTTCTGAAGGAGTTAATGCTGAAAGTACAATTCCAAGCGTTCCACTTCAGTCGTTCCTGATGTTCCGCACCATGTTGGGGATGTAAATGCTGCTGAAGTTATTCATACATCAGATGCCCCCATCGGGACATCAACTCGACCTGCCATTCCCGCTTATGATAGCGATGATGAAATGCCCGATGCTGATCCTCCCATTCAATGGCCTTTCTCTGAAGAAGATGAGGGAATTACTCTTGCAGGTGAAGAAGGTGAAGCCTTTCAATGGTTTGTCTCCAAAGGGTTTCTAAATACTTCCGCTCGGCACGATCCATCGAAGTCCGATAGTGCCTCAATGGCTAGGCTACGGGCTTCATTTGGTGCGGCTTCGCTGGATAGTACCCGGGATGCTTGGTTCGAAGGCGAGTGTTTCGATCAAACATACCCGCTCAGTCTTCCTTCTTCTTTGAGTGAAATTCTAACCATGGCAGAGGGTTCATCGTACTCTTTTCCACAGCAAGCTCTCGCTCAACTTAAGTACGGTACCGATTGTACATTTGCAGCGTACAAATTTTATAAGGCTCGGGCCGTAATGATGGAGCTGATGCTCAAGAACGAGACGTCAAAGGCAAAGAGTGGAAATGAGAATTTGCAGCGAGAAATTGAAAATTTCAAGCAACAAAATAACAATCTTCAACAACAACTTCAACAACAACAAGAACAACAATAACAGCAACAGCAACAACTTCAAAATTTTGAGGATCAAAATCAAAAGCTTCAAGATCAGAATCAAGGTTTGTCCTTACTTCTTAGTTCATGTTTTATTTTGGGTTCGTACTACGATCCTATAGTCGTTCCAGCATTTACCTATATTGGGTACGATCCTATGGTTCGTTCTGGTATTTATCTATATTGGGTACGATCCTATAGTTCGTTCCAGTGTTTTTTTTTTTTTTTTTTTTTTTTTATTCTGCCCTTCATTTATGGGATCAGAAGGAGACTTGGAATCTCTGTTTAGGTTCCAGTGTAGGATGACTCAGTTGAACAATCATACGAGAGAAGTAAATATGGATATGGAACTGGTTAAGAAGAAATTAACACAGTTGTCCGGTAGTATTGAGTTGAATACCTGGAGACGTAATAGAGCGGAATCCAAGTAACAGGAAGCTCTGAAAACTTTAACCCTTAAAGAAGCAGAATTTAAATCTGTAGTTAGAGGTATATGTTTAGTTATATGGTTGTTTTATTGATGGTGTTATATGGTTTATCTAATATTCATTCTGATTTCCGGTGCTAGAAAAGAAGATGAATGAAGCTAATGGCCGAGCAACGGTAGCAGGAGCTGAACTTAACATAGCAAACAATACAATAGCAAACATTTCTGAAGAGCTGAAGACTTCAGAGAAAAATGTGGCCCAGAATACGATCAAACTTCGGGATTTACAATCTCAACTAAGTGTTCAAGATCAAGAAATGATAAAAATACAATCAAGAACTGATGAACTATTAAAGGAATTAAATGCTGAAAAGGAGAAAGTAAAGCAGGATCAGCAAAAGATTAAAGATCTTCAATCGGAAGTTGATTATAGCCATGCTTATGTCGTCTGGGTAAGACAAGATGCCAAAGCTAAGATTGCAATGTCATTCAATTCTGCCTTGGATCGGGCTCAAGCCGATCCTTCTGTGTTGAATGGTCGTGCTCCTGTTCCGGTAGTTTCTCCTCAACCACCCCGACGGTCCAACCCTGAAGTGTAGTTGTACTTGCTTTTGGCTTTTACTGTTCGTATCTTCATTTTTAGATATTCTAGCCTTGTGTCCCGATCCTCTCTTATTTTGAAGTTTGACTTATTATTGTTGAGAACATCATTTTACGATTTTTTACTTTTGACTGGTCTGTGCTCTGAATATTGTTCCTGCACAAAATATGATATTTATAAAAAATTTAGGTTAATCATATTGTTTCAGAAGTACAACGGATTGAAGTGTATATACCTCAAAACATATAATTCGAGATCCCACACATACGAAACAAACCCGGGCCAGGGGTAAGATACAGGATTGGTCCCGAACGTACTCTGGAAATGATAACCATAAGTTGGGCATTCCTTCTTTATTAGAAATTTTGAATTTATTCAAATTCCAATAAGACATGTACCTCTTTGGGCATTAAGATTGAATTTTAATTATGTCGCCAATCGAAGCGTTTTCCAGAATATGATGTTCCTGGATTTGAATTTAGATTATGTCGCCAATCGAAGCGTTTTTCCAGAATAAGATGTTCCTGGATTTGAATTTTATTGTAAGTATAAACTCAGAGAGAATCTCATTGTAAAATAAAGGATCAAATAAAGACATAAATACCTGTGTTGGCTTCCAAAATTGTGCTATTTTTTATGGATAATAAAGCTTTACGTATCGTGCATTCCAAGGATGTTGTAAGGTTTCTGCATGCATATTTAGGAGATAGTACGATCCTTGTCCAGCTGATGCGTGTATTACGTATGGACCGTCCCAAGTTGGTGCGAACTTCCCAGCATCTTTGTCCCGATGGTATTCAGGGATTTGTCGTAATACATATTTTCCTTGGACAAAGTTTCGGGACTTGACTTTTTTGTGATAATCCCGTGCCAACCTTCTTTGATAGTTCTCCATTTTCTGGAGTGCCACTTCCCGCTTTTCTTCTAAATCATCCAATTTTTGTAACATTAGATCTGTATTTAAATTTTTCTCCCATGCTTCTGTTCTTGTCGTGGGTAGAATGATTTCAGTTGGTATGACCGCTTCTGCACCATATGCGAGAAGGAAAGGTGATTCTCCAGTGGATTCTCTTCTCGTGGTGCGATATGCCCATAATGTATTATGCAATTGTTCACACCAACGTTTGTGATACCCATCCAGTGTCTTCTTCAGATTCATTGCTATTGTCTTATTTGTGGATTCGGCTTGTCCATTACTTTGGGGATAAAATTGTGTGGATCTGTATTGTTGAATATTATATGCCTCAAACAACATATCAATATTTCTTCCTTGAAATTGCTGTCCATTATCGGAAACTATGGCTGCTGGGATTCCAAATCTACATATGATATTTTTAAATAAAAATGTAAATACATCGGAATCTCTGATCCGAGCTAATGCTTTTGCTTCTACCCACTTGGTGAAATAATCAGTAGCCACTATTAAATATCGTCTCTTTTTGGTTCCCTCAACTAACGGACCGACAATATCTACTCCCCATTTTGCAAATGGCCATGGACTGAGTATAGAATTGAGCTCTGTGGCTGGTGCTTTGATCTTTTTTGCAAATCGTTGGCATTCTTCACATCTTCGTACCATGTTGTCTGAGTCGTTTTGCATGGATATCCAATAATAACCTTGGGTTTTGGCTTTTAATGCAAGTGATCGTCTTCCACTGTGGTTTCCTGCATCCCCATAATGTATTTCTTTAAGTATCCGAATTCCTTCCTGTTGTGATAGGCATCGGGATAATGGTCCGAGAAATAATTTTCGATACAAAATTCCATCCCGAAGTTGGTAATTATCTGATTTGAGTTGAATTTTTCTTGCTTCCTGAGAATTGGTAGGTAATACGTTATCTTGTAAGTATTGATGAATCGGAATTCTCCAATCCGGTTCACTTGTTTGATCACCTATTTGTTGAGGTATGAATGGAACATTTTGCATTGCAGGATCATGAATTTTTTCTGTTACATTTTCTTCCATATTATGAAATACTCTTATCTGGATAGAGGGTTCATATATTCTTCCGACTTTGAGTGCTGTCATACTAGGGTTATTTAACATAGAAGACATGAATGCCAAAGCATCAGCATGTCGATTTTTGTCTCGGGGTAGATGCCGGAAAGTAAGGTTTGGGATTTGGCTTGCTAAAATTTGAACAAGATTTTTATATTGTGCTAAATCTGCATCAAGTGTTTGATATTTTAATTCGAGCTGTCGAATTACCAACTGTGAATCACTTGTAAGTCGAACATTGTTGATTCCCAATTCAATGATGAGTTTTAAAGCATGAACCACAGCTTCATATTCTACTATGTTATTTGTATGTTCCTCAAATTCAAGACGAAAAGAATGAATCATTCGATCTCCCATTGGTGTAGTAATCACGATGCCAATTCCTGCTCCTTCTTTGTTTCGGGATCCATCAACAAAAACTTCCCACTTTTGAGAGTTTGTCGAGTCAAGAATATCTTGTGGGTCTCTTCCTCGCATCCGGGTAATCCTTTAATTATAAATAAAATAAATTGTTAATGTGATAAAATAAATTGTTAATGAGTGAACTTTTTTTTTTTTTTTTTTTTTTAAGTTATCATACCTTGAATTTCATATTCTTCTTCAATTGGGAAGTCTGCAAGGAAGTCAGCTAAAACTTGAGATTTTTGTGCGGCTTGCAACTCATAAATGATATTGAATTGTTCTAGCTGGGCGTTCCATTTAGCGATTCTTCCCACTTTTCCCGTATTTTTCAGTACTGATTGTAATGGTGCCTTGCTCGGGACACGAACATAATGTGTGAGAAAATAAGTACGTAACTTTTGAGTGGCAAAGACTAATGATAAGATGAGTTGTTCGATCTTTGTATAATTTCTTTCTGCCGAATTAAGGGTTTTGCTGATATAATATATTGGTTTTTCTATCTTTTCATTGAGGTCTGTACCATCACTGCACTGATTGCATCTTCGGTTGCCGATATATACAAAGCTAATATCTCTTCTGGTTCCGGCTTCTGTAATGCTGGCAATGTAGCTAGATGCTTCTTTATTCTTTGGAATGCTTGTTCACATTGATCGTTCCATTCAAATTTATTTTTCTTCTTGAGTATTTCAAAGAAAGGTTTGCACCGTTCTGATGATCTGGCAATAAATCTGTTTAAAGCAGCCAGACATCCATTTAATTTCTGTACACTTTTAATACTGCTGGGTGGTGGCATATCTGTTATTGCTTGGATCTTAGCTGGATCAACTTCTATTCCATTTTTTGTAACCAAATAACCCAAGAAACGCCCCGATGAAACACCAAAAGTGCATTTCTCCGGGTTAACCTTCATCTTGTACTTTCGTAACGCACCAAAGATTTCAGCGAGGTCTTGTAGATGGTTAATTGATAATTTGCTTTTTACCAACATATCGTCGACATAAACTTCTAATATTTGTCTGATCCATCGTTTGAAAATTGCATCAACCAAACGCTGATATGTTGCTCCCGCGTTCCTTAACCCAAACGGCATCCTGGTATAGCAATACAACCCCGGAGGAGTAAAGAACGCTGTGTGCTCCTGATCTGCTTCAGCAAGTGCAATTTGATTATATCCCGATTGACCATCCATAAAAGATAATGCTTCGTGGCCTTCTACAGCATCCACCAATTGATCAATATTAGGAAGTGGATAGCTATCTTTTGGGCAAGCTTTGTTTAAATTGGTAAAGTCTATGCAAATTCTTACTCCACCGTTCTTTTTCGGAATGATCACCATGTTAGAAATCCATGTTGGATATCGTACTTCTCGAATGAATCCTGCACTTAGAAGCTTTGCTAATTCCTTTTCAACTGGATCGTGATACTCCGATGCAACCTTGCGTATCCGTTGACGAATTGGTGTAGCATCGGGTCGTATTCGTAATTCATGCTGTACAATGTTCGGATCTATCCCGGGCATATCCTCTATTTTCCATGCAAATATATCTACAAAATCACGAAGTAATTTGATTAAAATTTGCTCCACATCTTCTTTCATCAAAGTTCCAATCTGTACTCTCTTGGGCCATTCTAAAGTTCCAATATTTACAATTTTAGTTTCTTCTATAGAAGTGAAAATTGGTTTTGGATTCCCGATTGGAGTTGGAGTTCCCTTTAATTGCTATGAGGGTCCTTCAAGCTGCTGACTTGTTGAATTTTCTTGACTCTTGCTGCTTTCTCCTAACTCATTTGCTGACTCTTGTTCAATGTTCCTTTTCAAGTATTGATTAATTTCATTTTCCTTTACTTCGGTCCTATGGTTTTTCTTCCTTTCTCGTTGTTGTTGTTCCTGCTCTTCATGCATTCTTACCTCCGCCATTATACAAAACTTAGCATCATCTTGATCCCCCTTGATCTCCATTTCGCCTTGTGGTGTTGGAAATCGCCAATATTGGTGATAAGTGGAAATTACACCTTTTAACTGGTGTACCCAGCGTCTCCCAATGATTGCATTGTACGGAGATGGAGCATCTACTACACTAAATCTCGTTAGAATGTTGATTGGTCCAACTGATACTTGCAAGTCTATATCTCCTTCTGGTCTTGAGGCCATTCCATTGAATCCATAAATCACATACCGAGATGGGAGTAATTGATCTTTTGTGAACGCCATTTTGCAAAATGAGCTATGAAATAAAACGTTCAACGAGCTGCCCCCATCCATAAGGATTTTTCTAACATTTCATCCTGACGTTGGTAACATGAGGACTAATGGATCATTGTGCATCTCAATTTCTTGATTTACTTCCCGCGCTGAGAAAGTTAAAGGAGATGCCATCCAGTCTTCCCAGGCTTCCGTTATTCTTCCTGATACCTTAAAAATTTCATGATTTTGAATCCTTTTACACAACTTTTTATTGATTGCAGCATTCACGTCAGTATCTCTTTTTTCTGAGTATGATATTACATTAATGGTGCGTTCATCATACAGAATATGTACTGCTTTGCCTTTGTCGGGTCTAGCTACTGGTTCGGTCCTCTGAATATATTCTTTTAATTCTCCTGCATCTATCATTTTTTGTACCAGCATAATAAAATTCCTACAGTTTTCTGTTGCATGACCTTTATAACAGTGGTACTCACAATAATCTTTTGATCGTTGCGTAAACTCAGGCTGATTGCCTTTTGATGATGGCCATTGAAAATCTTGTTTAACCTTTATGATATCAAATAATTCGGTATATGAGATATTGAGCTTTGTAAACACTCTTTCTTGAAATCGTTGCACAAATATTTTATTATCCCCTTGCCGTGGGCGCTTTGATTCTGATTTATGAGGAAATTTCTTTTTCTGCTATATTGATACTTCAACTGAATTTGTCCTTTTCATGCTTCCCTGATTTTGTGAATTGCTTCTTGGACCTTGTTCTTGGACATCTTGCAACCTTGCACATGTTTCTATTATTTATCTGAGTTGTCCCTCGGTCTTGGGATTATTACGATGAATTTCAATAAAAAGCTGACATCTCCGGTCAGCGATTCCCCACTTGTAATGATTTATTGCAGTACTTGAGTCAACATCTCCAATCGCTTGACACACCGTATGCCATCGAGTGGTATAAGATCGTATCGTTTCTTCTGGCCATGATGTAAGGGAATATAATCTATCTATTCCCGAATCAACGGTTTGTTGTACATGTAAGCTTCAAGAAATTTCCTCACTAATTGTGAATAACACTCAATGAAACTCTCAGGCAATCTATCATACCACAGTAATGCTGAACCTGTTAAACTTGAAGGGAAACATCGGCACATAATTGCTTCATGTCCATCCCATCGTGACATCACTCGATTGTAATATTTTAAATGTGAGGTTGGATCCTTTGTTCCATCGTAGCATTCAAATATAGGGATGCTATACTCTCTTGGCAATGGAACATTTGTCAATCGTTGAGCCAACGGTGTACGCTTGGCCTCTTTTAACACTTCTTCTATTCTTCCTCCTTCTTTATTTTTCAGTCCTTTTATTTCCTCTTTCATTTGTTCCATTGCTTCAATACACTTTTGCCATTGTGTACGTTGAATTTCTTGATTTTCTCTCTGTCTCCGGGCTCGTGATGATGATCCTACTAACACCATCCTCTGATCCTGATTTTCTCTTTCATTTCTGGGTGCACGTCTTTCAGAAATTGTTTCTGGACTACGTGATCTTGTTGCAGCCTGCCTCTGTTCACGTCGAATTGCATCTTTTAAAACTTGATTTTCTCTGTTTAATAATTCAATTCTATCCTGATTGATCCTCTGTTATCTCCTTATTTCATTCATTTCTCGTATCAGATTTTGAAGATAATTGACATTATTTCCTGAGTTCTCGTGATGTGAGAGCTGATTTTGTGATAAAGCATTTGGTGTTAGCTCTTGGATTGGTGAATGATTTCCCACATTACTCTGTTGTTGTTCTGGATCACTCTCAACTTCCCATTGTCTGGAACTTTGTCTATCATTACTGTCTTGATTCGCAGAACCTACTTCTTGAGACATTTCTCTTCTAAATCTGCTGATCAGTTCCCTTCTCCTCTTGATTTCTAATAACCTTTCAAAAGTTAGCCAAATAACCTTTCAATCAAATTATTAAAGAGGAAAATGATAGAAACTAGTTTTATAGTTTTTTTTTTATATATAAATATGTTTTACGATCAAATATTTAGACAGACCAATTTATACTTAAAAATCTTTTTCTTTCCAAAGAGATACCATTTCCATTTTTTAAAATTCAATAAAGATAATTATGTGCCAATTAAAATAGAAAAAATTTATTTTTCAAGAACAGGTAGGATAAATCCTTTAACCCAGTCCCTGTTTCTAGCGCCAAATTGTTTATGTCAATTTTCCCATTGACATTAACAACCAATGATTTCAAGATTGTATAATCAACATAAGATTTTAATAAAGGAGCTGATACATAGAATCATCTTTAAGAATAATGATTTGATAAACATTTTAACAGTCCAATCATTTACAGATCATAAATCTGATCAAAACTACAATTCCAAATACATCTTCTATTAAAAGCAAGAAATTTTCCCTATCTTTTGGATTTAATCATCCACAGTACATACCTAATAACCTTTTTCCTTCTGCTCTTCTTAATCTTCCTTCCTCTCTTTCTCTTCTCAATTTTTCGACCCCTTCTTCGTTGAATGCTCTCTTCTATTTATAGATTTAGTAGTGGGTCCCTCTTGTCCCGATACCCTCTATCGTTCTCCTTATTATATTAGGATCGGGATGTTTATAAGATTGGCAGGTCATGCTTTCTCTTTGGTGCGTTATCTTGCATGGTTTACACGTGTTCTTCGTTCCTTGAGAATCAACTTTGTCCCGATCATACTGTGATAAAAGTAATTATTGCCTTACTTTCCCGCTCCATGCTCATCATTATTCTTTCTTTCCCGTTCCATATGCATTTAATGATGTCTGTTTCGATCAGTGTGATGTTACTTTCCCGATCTTACGTGTCGATCATGCAAAGATTTGCTCAGTCTTTCACATCTGTCCCATTTCGATACTTTAATATGGCTTTGATTGTGTGCTTCTCATCCTTCTTGAATTTCATTGTTTCTTTCTTAATCGTCTTACACGTGTCGCTCTTATTTTATTTCCCAACACTCCCTGTGAGAATTGGTCGAAAGTCTTCAATTGGTCCTTGTGCTGAAATTCAAAAAGGAAGCATTTTGGGGGAAGGTTCCGTTATTCTTCCCTTGCAGAAAGCTGATGCATCAACTTTGATTCGTATAGACAAGGCAAGCAAAATGAAGGAAGTAAGTAAACGATTCTAAGCTTGCTTTTATGCTTCTATCGAGTTCAGCGACAGCGATATATAACTAATTTGTTGTTACTTGCAAAATACAGGCTGAAATGACGTCTGAATTTGAAGATAAAACATCAAAAGAAATCGAGTTTCTTTACCACCTGACAGGGATTTACATGGTATGCTTCATTATTTCTCTTTCTGCAGCTATTCTCTACTATTTCCACCTTAAAGTATCTCAGGCTCCTCCTTCCCTTCAACACTTCACGTTTCTTTGCATTGGAGGGGCCTTTCACTGGCTCCCATTCACTTCAATTGCATATGCTGCCATGTTTGCAACAATCCCTTCAAATCCAGCTATGTTTGCTCTCTCTGTTGTGGTCTCATCCTCAGCTTTCTTACCAGCATTGTGACTCGGTTCTTAGCTGGGAAACCAGATTTCCAAAGAACCCAATTGAAAATTTGGTTTCAACACCGGACTATTGTATCTTGCCACTTAAAAATCACTCATTTTCTATCTGGAACTGAAGCAATTTGCATTTATTTATGATTATTGGGTGCTAAAGTTGGGAAACATTGTTCCATCAGAGCAATCAATCCGGTTTCTGACCCGAAATTGATTTCAATTGGAAATGAAAAATTTGCTGAATGGTCCTAAGACCCATGACCCATTTAATCTAGGGTCCAGCTAGAAAATTGTTTTAACCATAGGTACAAAATCCTTTTAACTACGGAAGGTTACCTTCCTGCTCTTCAACTCTCACGTGCGAACCAAGTAGAGAACGTACACGTCTTCAATCCATCTGTTACATCCCTTTCAGTTTCGAAAACCACATGAAACTGAAAATTAGGGATTTCAAAAATCAAAGCTGCTCTACAAAAACTGAAATCAAAATCAGAAACTAAAGAAAAATCAAAACCCAACGCAAACGGAATCAAAATCATCAAAGAAGAAAAGTAGATATGAACTATCTATACCTAAATCATCTAAAATGGGTATCAAAAGGAAAATCGATTGAAGAATCAAAGAAACAGTAAGTGAAGAACAAGATACTCCTGAATCTCCACCAAGAAAATCAAAAAGGATGAAGAAATAAGATGTTGATGATTCTCCAGCACCATCGAAGACGAAGAAGAAAGCTTCTCCTGTAGATTCTCCACCACTAAAATAAAAAAGAAGAGGAACACTGATGTTGTTGATTCTCCAACACCATCGAAGAAGAAGAAGCAAATTGATGTTGTTAATTCTCCAATACCATCGAAGAGGAAGAAAAAAGTGTATGATCCCACAATACATATTGATATGTACCGGAGGAAAATATGTATTGAAGTAAAAAGTGTATGATCTCACAGTACATATTTTCCTTCAATACATATTGATAGAAAATATGTACTGGTAGATAGAAAAAGTTTATGACCCACGGTACATA
The DNA here is from genome assembly GCA_023531435.1 of Papaver californicum. NCBI lineage: Eukaryota > Viridiplantae > Streptophyta > Magnoliopsida > Ranunculales > Papaveraceae > Papaver > Papaver californicum. The sequence continues at coordinate 357,899 of JAJJMC010005013.1, forward strand.
TTGGTATATACTCAAGGAAATAGGTATTGAAAGAAAAATAGGTATTGAAGGAAAATATGTATGATCCCACAGTACATATTGATATATACTGGAGGAAAATATATACTGAAGGAAATAGAGTAATGATCCAACAATACATATTGATCCAACTGTATATATTGATATGTACTGAAGAAAATATGTACATATTGAAATAAACAACCTTTAATCATAGGAAAAAAATATAAATAACACAAATCTGAAGCATAAAAGAGGAGTAATCATCACCTTAATCGACTAAATCATATCGTTTGAATAGACAAACCTTCATCTTCCAAAATTGAATATCAAATCAACATGAAGAAGATTAAAAAGTTTAAACAAAACCCAAAAATTGATGAATTTGTATCTCCTTCTTCTTCTTCTTCTCTGTATTATCTTCTTCTTCTTCACCGATATCTTTTTCTTCTCCTTCTTCACCATCACTAGATCTCGATCTCTTATTATTTTTAGTTAAAAACTATAAATCCAAAAAGAAACACTACAAGAAAAATGGGCTTAAGCGTCTAAAAACTTAGCAAGAGCCCGGAAAATTAGTCGCTTAAAATCTTTCAGCGTCTAAAATTGCAACTGCCAGAAATATTGGTGGCAATAAATATATGTCCACTAATATTTAGCAACGAAAAAATATACCTAATCGCTATATCCTTTGTTCAAGTAATTTATAGCAACTAATATAGTGATAATGTAGCTATTTACTTTGAGGCACCGACTTGTAGCAACAAGAGAAAAAAGTGGTTGGTCAAACCTCTCTCAGCAACTATGTTTGAGCCACAACCAAATATGTTTAATTGCTAAATCCGTTTTTCAAGTAATTTATAGTAGCTAAAAGTTGATCATGTAGCTATTCAGTTTGAGGCACCGACTTGTAGCAACAACAAAATAAATTGGTTGCTCAAACCTCTCTCAGCAAGTAAGTTTGAGCCACAACCAAATATGTTTAATTGCTAGATCCTTTGTTCAAGTAATTTAAAGCAACTAAGAAAGTGGTCATCTAGCTATTTACTTTGAGGCACCGACTAGTAGCAACAACAAAATAAATTGGTTGCTCAAACCTCTCTCAGCAACTAAATTTGAGCCACAACCAAATATATTTAATTGCTAGATCCGTTTTTTAAGTAATTTATAGCATCTAAAAGTTGATCATGTAGCTATTCATTTTGAGGCACCGACTTGTAGCAACAACAAAATAAATTGGTTGCCCAAACTTCTCCCAGCAACTAAATTTGAGCCACGACCAAATATGTTTAATTGTTATATCCTTTTTCCAACTAATATGTAACATCTAAAAAAGTGGTCATGTAGCTATTTACTTTGAGCCACATACTCGTAGCAACAGAAAATTAATTGGCTGCTCAAACAGGGGTCAGCAACCAAGTTTAAGCCACCGCCACCATTTTAAAAAAGAAATCAATTTTTGAAGTAGAAATTTAAGATCTTAATATTAATCCAATAGTGTTAGAAGAGTTGTTTTCATCCTTTGTTGCTTTCCTGAGTTCAACACCAAAGCTTGCATATTATTTTTGCTTTGGGTTTCAGGATGAATAAAGAGGAAAAAAACAAATAGAAAATAATATGGACTTGACGTGAATCGAACACACAACCTTCTAATCTAGAGTCAAACACGCTCCCATTGCGGCACAAATCCTATAGTTGACAACTTACCTGACATAAACGAATTACTAAGAATGAATTGTTCCACCTTGTAACTACAACAATTACAAATTTAACATTTACAATCATCCATGAGAAGAGAAGATAAGGATCCATTTACATGGTTAGAATGACATTATATTGAAATTTTAGTACCATTTTTCGTATAAAATCCAAACGCAAATGAATTTTAAGCTAACAATTCGTAGGCAAAAGAATATGTGTGGAATCATCTCCACACAAATCTATACAAGCAAGGGAAATTTTAGACCAACGTTAACAGAAATGTTGTTTGCCGAATATGATTTTGAACTGCTCTAATTAGAATGTTGTACAGGGTTGAGCATACTCAATCCTTGTTATGGTTTCCTGCAAAAAATGCAGGTTGTGAAGGAGATGATGGAGTGATTGAGTAGCTAATGAGCATCAAAACAACAGAAGACATGGTGGGTCTATCTTCGATATTATCTTGCACACATAACAATCCAATATGTATACATCAGGTCCAAGGGTGTACCTTCTCTTCAATTTTTCCATGCCTGCATTTAGGAAATATGAAGAGGTTAGTTGCATATTGACAGGGGTATTTCATCAATGACAGGTTCCTACTTACCATGCTAGGTGTGGTCAACCACTATCCATAACATGCATTTGCAACTTTAGGGAGTTCTTTTAGTAGTTGCTGGTTTCCCACTGCCGCCATTTCCAATCTATGGCTACAAAACACCTAGATCAACAACCAAAACATCAATGACCCTAAATATCACAGATCTTTAGAGCATTATACATTGTTAGCCTACACTTAGTTTATAATTGACGTCAGATGCATTGAAAGCAGATTTTGACGAAGTAATGTGCAGCTTAATGGGACTGTTGACCAAATCATAACAAAGTCTGAGGCTCGGCTATGTGTCTGAATACTGGTCTAGAACCACTGAACGTATTTAGGAAAAATAAGCTATGAAGTAAAAATCAAGATGATAACTTGAATCCTAAAGTTAAGGAACTAACACAAACAGAACCCGAAGGGTAGTTGTATACCTTGTAGGCTTGAAATGGTGTAAGTACATAAAGCTTGCATCTCCAGCTCTTCTTCTTTTGGATACGTAGTAGAAGAAGTTCTGACTTCTGCCGTTGGATGGAAAGGGTGCCATAAGAAAGCTACAATGCAAATCAACTTATTAAAAGATATAGCTACACTGGCTATTAGCATGAATCAAGTCTAAGTACAAATGGGGCTCTAGGTAATGATGAAGAGTGGCTTTTAGGCAGAGAACTTATCATTTATCATTGAGATTTTTTTCTGCTTCTGTGGGAAGTTGTTGTTGATTAAAACAACTGGCCATGTACTATGAGGATTTGTCATATTTCCAAAAGGATTCATCCCGTCAGTTGCTAATGTAAGTCTCAGATTACGAGCCTCGGATGCAAATATTGGGTGCATCTTATCAAAGGTCTTCCAGTTTTCTGAATCGGCCGGGTGCCTCAAAATTCCATCATCAATACGTTCCTTTTCATGCCATATCATTTGAGAAGCGGTCTTAGGACACATAAACCACCTCTTAATTCTGGCCTTTAAAGGAAAATACCGTACTATCTTTTCAGCAAGTTTCTTATTAGGTTTTCTTGTCGCACTAATAAATGACTCATCGTCTACCCGCAACCCATCATTTTTCTATCTGGAAGTATCACACACCGGGCACTTATCCAACAGTGAATAGTCTTTCCTAAACAATATGCAATCGTTTGGGCAAGCATCAATCTTTTGGTAGGTAAGACCCAAGTCCCTTATGGTTTGACGAGCTGTTGATTCTTCTGATCAAGGCATTTCCAACTGCCCTAATACCAAAGAACTGTTATGAG
>JAJJMC010005013.1:361853-446571 GCA_023531435.1 Papaver californicum
AGTGTTTGTGGTTCTGATATTTGATGAATGTTTTGGTTAGTGTTTGTGGAAGAATTGGAAGAATTTGAATTGATTATGTGTACATACATTGTCATTTATTTGTCATTTAAGTTTGTTGCTCACTGTGAATACTTAATAAACAAATGAAATGAATACTTCTGACAAAGATCTAACTTCTTAGTAAGGTCTGATTTCTTAGTAAGGTTTGACTTTCAATTCAAATTGCTTGTAATTATCATACCTAACGGTTCAGGTTTTTCATTTCCAGAAATGGCTAGAATGAGAGGCGCTCTTGTAAAGCAAGTTCCCCGGAGTGATCCGATGACAACCTGACAAAGGGGGCCGGTTCACATGAGTGATACGAGGGTCACTCGACAAGGAGGGTCGGTTCACATGAAATTTGTAAAAGGTAACAATATTCCTCTCCCTTATTTTGTTTATTTATGAATTTCATTTGTTTTTCATGTATTAACTGTTTTGTTTACGGGTTACTGCAGAGAAGGGTGGTACTTCTACAAATGTATTAAAGTCCAGAAAGCGATCTGCTGCAGCTTTAACAACTCCTCAAAGGTCGTTAAAGAGAACAAAGCCAGCCATAAGTCCCCCATTACAAACAGTCATTCCAGAAAAGGCAAAAAGCTCAACACAAGCACAACGGTCATTGTCATGGGATGTTGAACCTGTAATGGGTGGAAGTCAACGATCTATTTTGCGACAACCTCTCTATCCACCACGTAATGATGTTGAAAACAATGGGAGTCAAAATTCTGTCTCTAGGCACTTCCCTACTCCAATGTGTGATGAAGTTGGAAATCGCCTCAACCAACGGTATGCTTCAGCTTCTAATCTCTCACATGGTCAGGGCAGCAATCCCCGTGTGTCTCCTCGACGACATTCCCAGCAGTCTTATAAAGAACTTGAGTCAACCCCGATCAGGAGTCCTCGAAGAAAAACTCTGCTGGCTCGTAGTCAACTTGAATCGACACCTCGTAGGAGTCCTCGGTTGTGTCGTCCACATCAAGCTCATGAGGTGGCTGAACCTGTCCATGTTTTACCAGAAGTAAACCATCGTGGTTGTTCGCAAGAAGCCACTAATTCTCCTCAGGATGCTGATTCTTCACAACCACTTCGTAAAAGTAATTTTTTTTAACTTAACTCTATTTCTTTCAGAATTGATTTCCTACTAACTGCTCACTGTTTCTACTGATTTATGTTTATTACACAGAGAATACTAGGGGTATTACCACTCTGCCTAATGTTGCACTCAGAGATGTTGGTGAGGATAAATTGAAAGTGGAAGTTTCGCAGCACGGCTTGGTGGGTACATTCGCCCTTGAATGTATTCTAGCAATAGGTATGTGGGTGCGCCAGAGTGACAACTTCCCTTTGACTGTGCGTCTGTTAGAGACATGCCTGAAGAAAAGATAGCAAGAGTATCTAAACTTGTTAGGGTACGTAAAACTTAGTTCACTTTCAATTTATTTTTTTAGTTTCATGAATGTTTTCAATCAATGGTAATTGTATAACATATTTATTTTTTGTTATAGGATTACTATATCTTAGTACCTGATGATGCTTTCGCTGAAAAGACTATTAGAACGCAGATGAGGTTGGCTTATGTGAGATATCGCTCTGAGTTGGCTAAGCATTATCGCTCGTTTGATAGTCATGAAGAAGCTTTGCTGCATCCATCCCCTAGAATTCACAATTTGGAGGACTGGACATACATGTGTGACTTCTTCAACACGGATGTCGCGTTCAAGGTATGTTAATTTGCTGGTCATCTCTTTCTGCAATGTATTTTAATGATTTCACATCTTAGATAATAAATTTTTATTGAAAATTTAACTTGGAGCCGTGGACTCCAGATATTTGTTAGAGTGTCTTCTAACTTGCATTTTTCTTATTTAATTGGTAGGCTACATCAGAAAAATCAAGGTCTGCGCGGAAGGCACAAGCTCTGAACCATACAAATGGTACGCAGAGTTTTGCTAGGAAAGTGCATGAGAGGGTAAATCTTAAATTGTTTATTATTGTATTTTGGATGTTCTTTATGTTTTAAATACTTTAAGTGTGGTACACTAACAACCTTTATGTCATTAGGCACGTAAAAATCTCCCGACTGATCCACTTAGCATGTTCATGGTGACACACAAAGCAAGCAAGCTTGGTAAAGTGTGTCAAGACTGGCAGGTACAAATTTCCTTCATAATAGCTTTTGGTTTAAATGCATAAGCCTTAACAGTTAATGCCTGCATAATAGCTAATGGTTTAAATGTGTTAAATATGCATTTGTTAATGTTTGTACGAATTTTGGTACCGTGTGAAATATTCATCAGAGTAGTAGGGCTTACCTTGATTATTACTACTGGTTATTAGCAGGTTTATGTACTTTTGCGCTTGGTGTTCATATATCAGTTTCTAGGTGTTACTTATAGCTGTACTTGTTTCATAACATGGCTTGAACACCAAATTTTTTTATCATTCGTAAATATTTTGTAGCTGGGATCATTTTGTTTGGTAGCTACTTCCTTTGCTCTCATATTCTTTAAAAGATGTAATCCTTGAAGATCTTAAATGCATTTCCTGAATCCCACTCTTTCGGTAGTATCAACAGTAGGACCAGTACTGGTATTGACTGTGGTTTAAATACTACATAGTTATAAATATAATAGGAGCATTTCCTGAATCCCACTCTGAGGACCTATGGATATTAGCAAACAACACTAGCCACAGTACTGGTATTGACTGTGGTGTAAATACTATATAGTTGCTTGACTTGCTTCTATATTGTACTTCTAACACTTATGTTAACATCTTGACCAGATATTATAGTTGCTTGACTTTCTTCCAGTATTGCTTCTAGTTTAAAACATTACATAATGCTTAAGAATTCTACCAACTGTCTGTGTGTACTGTGTGATTTCATGTGCTTAGTTTAGTTTGTGTTTGTCAACTTCATGCGTTCATTTCTTTTATGTAATGTGTGAATTCTTCTTTTATGTAATGTGTGAATTCTACTAACTGTCTGTGTGTAATGTGTGTAATGCTTGAGTTATTTTACTAACTGTCTGTGTGTAATGCTTGAGTTAATTTACTAACTGTCTTTGTCAATTTACTAACTGTCTATGTATAATGCTTGAGTTATTTTTCAACTTCATGCGTTCATTTCTTTTATGATGAATTGATGCTGTTTGCTTAGCGAATAACCGAATAGTCTACATGTGAATAGAAAGACATGGATATGAGCTTGGTCTGTTGTTTGAAGGGGGAAGTGCATTTAATAACAATGCTTCATTTAAGTATTATGTGTGTAATATATTTATTTTTTAAGCAGCCTTGTCATCTCCATGTCGTTAAGTGCACTATTAAATGTGCTGGTGGTAGGTGTAAACTAATCGGTTGCCTGTTTTTTTATAATGTTTATGCAGTCTGAAATGAACGGGCTGAGTGAACAAGTTCGTCTAGGCGAAGTGAACTATACTTCCGAAGAAATATATTCAAAGGTTATTGATCCCCGTCGCTATGGGGCCAAGCGTCCTCGTAAGTCAAAAGTCGCTTCCGGCAGCTTCACCTTATACGAAAGAAATGAAGCCCAACTTGTTGCTCTCAAAAAACAGCTGGACTTGGAAAAGAAGAAAAGGATTAAGTTGGAACGGAGAGAGCGTGATCTAAGAGAGTATATGAACGAGGCTTTGAAGAAGATGGGATTTCAACCTATGCCATATTTTTTGGAAGATGATTCACTAGATGAGCATGAAGATGAGGCAGATGGAGGTGCTGATGAAAATCAAGAGAATGATTTGTATGCGGAGGATGCTGATGACAATCAAGAGAAGGAGGATGCTGATGACAATTAAGACAAGGATTTGTATGTGGAGGATGACTCGGACTAACGTAGCTTGAAGTCCCTTTTATTTTGGTGAACAATGGATGTGCGCAGTTTTTTTGAAGCAACAACCAGGTATAATGCTGACTTTTTTAACTTGCACAATGTCATTTACATTGTATTGCAGTCAACAAACATGTATACTGCTGACTATTTTTTGGTGTACATGTGGTGTACTCAGAAAATCTTATACTGCTGACTTTTTTTGGTGTACAAAGTATGTGCAGTAAAAGTTTTTTGTTCTTTTGGGAAGTGAAACTAAACATTGTGATGATACAAGAACCATCAACTTTGTATGTATTTTGGTTCTTGTTGGGTATGTACGTATGAAACAATATATGGGGTTATGCTTTTTGGTGGGATACTCAAATGAAATATATATATTTCTAATTATCTAATCTTCTTAAGTAGATGTTTTCATTTTAATTATATCAATCTTAGTTATAACTTTTTTTAATTGTAATTAGATTTTCGGATTATTTTAATAAAATGAGCAAAAAATTTGATTAGCTTAAATACTCCAGCAACCAACTTTAAGCCAATTAAAATCTGAATTCTAAAATAATTTGGAAGCTCAAAAATTTAAACAATCAACTTGAGTAAAAACTTTGATACCTTCAAAGTTTAAGCAACCAACTTCAGGACAATCAAAAGTAGAAATCGCTTGTAGCAAGCAAAATCACTTGATCGCTAAAAATTTCAACCAAGTAAAATCAGGTTTAGTTGTTCCATGTATCTTCCAACTAGGTAGTTTAATAGCTCCTAAGTCACAACCTGCTTCTAGAGAGAAAAAAATTTTGTACCTCAAAAGCTTGAGCAACCAACTTCAGGCCGATCAAAATCATAAATCACTTTTACCCAGCAAAATTCTTGATAGCTTAAAACTTTAACCAAGCAATTCAATAAATAGTTGCTCCATGTATCTATCAACTACGTAGGTTAATTGCTTTAGAATGATTGGTATATCTGAAGCGATTGATATGTTACTTGCTATATTGGTTGGTCTAGATGTTAAGCAATCAAAATTTTACTTGTTCCATGTTAGTTGGTCTGATGTTAAGCAATGAGTAAAGCAATCGCTTTAGGTAAGTTGGTTTATTACTAGAGCGATTGCATGGTCGCTCAAGGCTTTGAGATACATGGCTTTGGGCAACCAACGGCGCGAGTGCCACTTTTAGTCGCTATAACGGTTATAGCGACTTAAAAGGGGCTTTAAGCGACTTAAAACGACATGTCGCTTAAACCCGTTTTTCTTGTAGTGAAAGAGGAGTAAGATACATGCATCTCTTATTTTCGACGATTATTATCAACCAAATCCAAACACAAAAAATGAAAACTAAGAAGATCGAAGAAAAAAACTCACTCTCTCTATTTCTCTTCGGGTGTCCGTATATTATAGGCGGAAGGATGATTTTGAAATTAAAAGTAAAACATGATATACATCACACGTTTAATGGACCAGCGAGTAAAAAAATTAGTCCAAAAACAAATTTTTAGACTAGCAAATAAATTGGGTTGGACGGATAGATCACACGTTAATTGGGTCAATAAAACTGGATTAACTAGTAATTCCTATATTGGAAACGGTGTACATCTAGGTGATTTCAGTAGAATCATTGCTGGGTTCTACTCATCTAATGCAAAATTTTGGTCCAAAAAGGTAGAGATACAAGATTGAGCAGTTGTTGGTAGTCAGAGCTTGATCCTCCCTGGATCTGTAATGGAAAAGGATGTAATTCTTGGAGCTCTTTCAGTTGCTCCTAAAGATTATGTGCTTCAAAGTGGTGGTGTCTATGTTGGGTCTCATCAAAGACCCATTATGGTTAAGAACTTCTCAAACCATACTTTGGACGAACGTATAGAAGAGATGGACACCAAGCATAAAAAGATAGTCGGAAATCTAGCCGGAAATTTGGCTGTCACTACAATGAAAGTCAAATCTAAGTATTTGCACCGAATTGGTGTGAGTGGGAAGGGAGTTTTAAGAATGTTTGATGACTTACCAACTGAACTGGTAGACCACATGATCTTTGGTGCTGGGGAGAGTTTCCCGGTCATTATTCGACATAGTAATAGCTTGAGTGCTGATGATGATGCCAGAATTGACGCACGTGGTGCAGCTATACGTATACTTAAAGATGATGGCAGTAGCGTTTCTTCACCGCTCCTTGATCTAACACTTAAGACATGTAAGTCCTTTGTTTTGCTTTGCACAAAGAAAGCAGCAATATATGAATAACACATATCACAATTACTGCATGCCAACCCGTATTATACTTTCTTTCTTTTTTGTTTCACAGGCAAGGTTTTCTATGCTCGGACAACTGCTGATTTTGCTAAGTGGCTTGTTTGCGGGCTACCTGCAAGAGAGGAGCATGTGAAGAGGAGTCCTCATATACGAGATGCTGTATGGGATTCCTTAGAAATGCAGACTCATACTCTGAGTTACATTACTACTCCAATATTCGTCGGATCATTAGGTGCAAAAGCGGTTAGGAATTGTACGTAAAATTCAAGATAAGACCGGTCAATGAAAATATAGGGGAGGAATCAGGAAAGGTGGAACCAATTGGGATACTACCACCAGAGACGGGTGCAATACCAAGGGACCTTAATGACACTATGCCACTGCTCTTCCTAGCAGATGACTTCCAACGCCGAGTCAACTCTCCTTCTGGGGTTCGGTACATCTTCCAATTACAATACCAGGTAGTTCCACATGATAAAATTGAACGTGATACCATACTAGATTGCACTCGTCCATGGGACCAAGAGAAGTTCCCATTCGTCGATATTGGTGAGATTGTCATCGACAAGAATCTCAACGCAGAAGAATCACAACGACTAGAGTTTAATCCATTTCTTCGATGCCACGAGGTAGATATCATTCGAGCATCTTCATGTTCACAAAGTGCGTCTATAGATCACGGTCGGTCGTTAATATATGAGATCTGTCAGCATCTAAGAAATGGAACACTGCTTCCTCAATCATGGAAATATTTCTTAGAGCAATCTGACGTGAAAGTCGATCTTTCTGGTTGTCCAATGGCTTCATCAGTTTCATCAAGGAAGCCAAGAGCGGAAGACAGTACTGGTACTAAAAAAGACTTGGTATCAAAGTTTGTGGCCCATTTTTGGTAACCATTACTACAGACCCTTTTCCCTTATTTCATACTCGGCTTAGTTGTTTTTTAGACACTGAATTGGGTTCTTTGGGTGAAGGAAAACAAAAAATTACAACTCCATATTTTGCTACCAATATTTTGGTTTCAACAGGTATCCTAGCAGGGGTATACTACAAGAAAAACGGGCTTAAGCGTCTAAAATCTTAGCAAGAGCACGAAAAATTAGTCGATTTAATAGTTTAAGCATCTAAAATTGCAACTGCCAGAAATTTTAACGGCTATAAACCTGTGTCCACTATTATTTAGCAACGAAAAAATGTGTTTAATCGCTAGATCCTTTGTTCAAGTAATTTATAGCAACTAAAAAAGTGATCATGTAGCTATTTACTTTGAGGCACTGACTCGTAGCAACAACAAAATAAATTGGTTGCTCAAACCTCTCTCAGCAACTAAGTTTGGGCCACAACCAAATATGTTTAATTGCTAGATCCCTTTTTCAAGTAATTTATAGCAGCTAAAACTTGATCATGTAGCTATTCACTTTGAGGCACCGACTCGTAGTAACAAAAAAATAAATTGGTTGCTCAAACCTCTCTCAGCAACTAAGTTTGAGCCACGACCAAATATGTTTAATTGCTAGATCCGTTTTTCAAGTAATTTATAGCAGCTAAAAAATTGATCATGTAGCTATTTACTTTGAGGCACAGACTCGTAGCAACAGAAAATGAATTGGTTGCTCAAACCTCTCTCAGCAACTAAGTTTAAGCCACGACCAAATATGTTTAATTGCTAGATCCGTTTTACTAAGTTTGAAAAATAATCTTAATTAAAAAAAAATCAACAAAGGCCTTAAAATTGTTGGTTCAATAATACGATTCCCACAACAGAAGTATATATCGACGAAAATGGATGTGTAAACTAATAACAATCACTCTTTTCATTTTTCTTCTTGGATTTGAGAATAAAACCACATAAGCTTTCTTCTACCCACATACCAAATAGGTACTGAATTTACTAATTTCATCTCAATTCCTGATTTTGGATTCTCCTATTTTCTTGAAATTTACAATTCTTTTATTTATGTAACTTTATAAATGTAGGATTGCTGGTGCATCTTTAGTAGTTCCAATGATTAATTACTGGTGGCCTTCGTTTCCTTCAAATTTATCTGCAACGGCTTTTAAAGGATTTCCCTTGCAAGATCAATGGGCATTTAGGGTAACACATTATGTACCTCAGTTACTTCATTGGTGGTTAACCTAAACGCCCATGTTGTGGCATTTCCACCCAGAAGGTAATGGGTTACTCCTACAGCACGTCCTTGTACAATGCTCAAGGCTCTAAGCTGAGTAGCAGGAGCAACTTTTAATTTGTTATGAGCCCAAACAATGGATTCAATAAGTTCTTGCCGGCCTGCCTGTACGAGTAGTGAAGAATTCGAGTGAGTTGTAGTTGGTTGTTGACCAACGGAAAGTGGTTTCCTTCTCTGTCCACTTTAGAGGGGAAGCTAGATATGTTTAGTATCTCAGACAGAGAGATGCTGAAAAAGATTGCTGAAAACCCCAATCCTAATCAGGTATTGATAGATTATACAGACATGGTCTATTCTGCAATGTATACATCTTATTACATTGTCATTTTGATGCTAACTTCTAGCTTAATTTTCAGGGAAAGGGAACACAATAGGGTGTATTTGAGTCTCTACACAGAGATTTAATGGTGGCATTTGGAAATTGGGATTTTGATCCTATGGAATTGAAGAACTCGTTTCCTGGAAATGAGCATATTGTTCAAATTTGGCAAGGTTATGAAGATAAGATTTTTCCATTTATACTACAACGTTACGTTTCAGAAAGACTGCCATGGATCAAGTACCGCGAGGTTGTTGATGTTGGTCATTTGATGTCTTACAACACTACTATATCAGATGCCATCTTAAAGGCTCTCTTGATAGGAGAAGAACCACCTTTCACATAACAAATTCTCTTTCGGGTAAAGTGTAAATGAGATGCTTGTTAAGGTGTAAGAGTCTGAGATACCAGTGTAACTTTCACATTAATATTAGCATTAATGCCTCATTATATATTTATCACTTTGAAACTTAAGGTTGACATATTTCAACCAAGAATATCATTGTATTTATCCCTTACAAGCGTTATACATGACTCTTCATTTAAGAAAAACATTACAGTCGCACCAAGGCACTATAAACATTACCATCGGAATCCAAAAGAATAAACTGCAAATAAAAACCATCATATTGTTGTTCATGGATCTCTTTTATAGACGACGAAAGACTTGTTAATATGCACATTGTTGTTTCAAGGATCAAAATCACAAGAATACAAGTTCAAGTTTGTAAAAGAATCTACAAACCAATATGCATAGAGTACCCAGCAAAAGATGAACAAAAATGAAATAAAAGAAGCATATCCTTCAGCACATATAAACGTCTCCGATTAAAACACTCCCAATAAAAAACTCACTCGGATCAACAAGTTCACCTAGCTCTTTGTTAGATCTTTGAAATGTGCTAGAACAGCACTATACCAAAAATGAAACCATGATTATCAAAGCTCAAGTCTCAAACTAAGCTAATTAGACTTTAAAATATGGAGAAAACGCACTGCTGAAAGAAACAAATGTTGGATCTTCGTCAAGTAAAGTAACAAAATATAACAACTCATCATCATTAAACAACTGATTTCTAATTTAAGTAAGCAGAAATCTTTCCCTTGAAAATTCAACATCAATTATAGCAATTCAGACATGAATGTATAAATAGAAATATGTAAATTGCAGTCATTTTGTACACAGTTCTGTGCATTCTTGCAATATACGCAGAGAATTTCAAAGTATTTTTTCGATAAAAGAAAGCAGGAAGAAGCAATGTCACCTATAAGAGTTCAGCTGCAGCACCAAGATAAGCATGTACAACACATTCTAAAGAACATTTCAGTTTTATAATATGAGCAGAGTTAAAAATGTATACAATATGAGAAGAGTTAAAAATCACAAAGGAATGAGTACACATATGAATGTTTCAACTTTCAAACAAATACCATTATAAATATCTGCCACCCATTCCCTTATTAGTATTCATCTAATTCCAACACCCATTCCCTTAATCTCATAGCTAATTTGGTTTCATTTTCATCAATTCCGCCACTCTTTGTCTCTCTTTAATCTTTATCTATACCATCTGTACAATCACAAACCATGAATAGAGAACCACCTCATAAATCCATGGGATTTTTCGGCATCTTTAACCAAGCCTGTAAAATCACATTCTCATGGAAAATGATAACTAACATTTTCAATATAGATCTTACCGAGTGAGCTGCCGTCGGATATGGAACCCTAGTTTTCTCCTAAGGCGGCTCAAATTGGGAGAGATAGAAAAGCAAATGCCCAAAATGAAAGAGAAAATTTTGTTTAAGGTTTTGATAAAAAACAATTAACGGTGGTGATGGTGCCTCATATCCAGATTCGCTGTTGGATGGTCATATGGATTGTGTGTTAGTTACCATTTTGTGTTAGTTACCATTTTGTATGTGTTAGTTACCATCTTACTGAAACGAAATTTGAAAGGTGGATAACGGATTTCGAATGTCGGAAACGGATATTTCTATCGTAACGTAACGAATTCGGAAATTAGGATTCATCAAAAATATTTGTTTTTTTTTTATAATTAGGGTTCTTAGTTTGTCATTTGTTTATAATTTATGATTTGATGAATTGGATTGAACCCCAATAGATGTATAAATGACAAATATAAAAATTACTTTTGCAATTCTCCAAAAAAAAACCCTCATTTTCTTCTTTATAATTGCAACTTAGTCGTCAAATCTAATTGGAAAAAAAAATTCAAACAAACTAAACCAAAACACAGGAGCATAATACACAACATCAATAGCATCTCATTTATCTCTCCTTAAAATTCAGTTAGGTTTTCGCATGAATCAGATTTGATGGTTATCCTAAGGAATTCTCATGCTTTCTCTGAAACTGACCTCTTATGCTCTCTTATTCTTCATTGTCCTTAAAGACACAAAACTCTCAGATCCGGAATATATGGTATTGTCAATCAATGAAATTAAAATAAAAGAAACCAATGAGATTAGAAGAGAACACCATTAAAAAATCAGATTCAAATCTAGGAAGAAAATTTCAGATCTTCCCTCATATATTTTATATTTCTATCATATTTTTTCGCTCCTCCTTAAAATATGTCAAGAAGGAAGCTTTGCTGCCATCGATTCACAACGTTTAATGTATGAAAATCTTTGAGATGGAGATGACATAAGGGGCTAGAGTTTGAGTTTGATATTTGTACCGATTCCTTGTGATGTTTTGTGCAGACAAAACGAGAAGGAGGTGGATTTGATGATGTAATGGGTCAGCTGCCGTTGGATGAGTTGATGTTCTCTAGCTTATAATCAGGGATGGTTTGATGAAAACAAATGAAGAAATTGATTTCCTGTGAAGTATTAGAAGATGGGTTTTTGTTTGTGATTTGAATGGTAAGAAGTTTGAACATAAATTGCATTCGAGAAAAGGGGGAACGGAGAAGATGCTTGTAAGAGCAACTGCAGCGGTTGGACCATACCAAAGATCAAATACCAAATTTGTTTTCTCTTAAAAAAAAGAAGACACATCGGTTTGAACCCTAAATATGATCTTACGCTTATCTAAAGAGGCGTTTGTTAACAAACGCTACATTAAAATAACGTTAGATTACAGAGACGTCCGTGTAGGGAGACGTTTGCTATTTGACGTTCAACTAGATAAACTTTTGAATCCTAAGGATTAGACGCCCTTGTAAAGGAACGTTGATGCTGCGTTAACAAATGCTCACCTAGTGGAGCTCTTGCCTAAACGGTCTCCTAGAAGAGCTTCTATTTCCTAAGCGGTCTCCTAGAAGAGCTTTTATTTCCTAAACGGTCACCTAGAAGAGCTTCTATTCCCTAAACGCTCATCCACTTGAACGTTTACCCTGTCGACGCTCATATAGGGGAGCGTGATCACCATTATTGCAAAACGTCTTCTTAACATAGCGTATGTTAATCTGGCGCTGCTTCAAGGGGACGTTTTAGTCACACGCTCTTTTAATACAGCGTTAGAGCACACGTTTTTATGAGTGAACGTTTCACTAGACGTCATTCTGCAACGACGTCCGTGTTTAGAAACGTTCTCTTACAAAAACGTTTAAGGTTAACGCTGTGCTAGAAGAGCGTCCAACTAAATCTGTGTTTGGTCCAGTTGCTCGACAAAACTTGGTCGAATACTGTTGAAAATCTGGACCAAATACCATAGTTACTCGCTCGTTGCGGCTCACAAAACCGGACCAAAGAGGAAATTTGCTCTTTACTCTTTGATCTGGTCGACCGCTGCAGTTGCCCTAAGGTGACCATTATAACTATGATTAGTCGGTGGTGAACCGAAGTGCAGCAGAAAGAAGGATGGGAGAATTATATGGGGGCATTTTAGGTAGTTCATTAAAAGGGAATTGTACTTACCTGGTGTATAGTAATGCTGACTCAGCTAACTGGAAATTGGTTGGAAAAAGTAAGGATGAGAGGTATCACTTACTAAAAATATCTAGGGGAGGTAATGTAAATTAACTGTATTTGGAGGGGATGAAAAGAAAAATACCCCTTTTCCATTGAAACATAGTATTTTTTTCTCATGGTTCATAAGATGATGATGTTTATGAGTTTCTCTTTTAAAAATAACATTCTTCTTCATTAACTTGCTCATTTCCACCTTTAAAATTATTATATTTTCTTTAATTTATCTTCATATATTACCCTTGTAAAATTATCTCTTCAAACTTTGTCATTTGACCCGAAATACGAAAACTTTTACGAAACTCTTTACAATTTTTGTGCACTGTAACTTTTCTTTTGAGAAATTATTTGTTGTTTGAAAATCTATTTCAATCTATATAAACCGAAACTAATCCAAAAATAATCCATAATAATCCAAATTACATATATATATATATATATATATAAGAATCCTGGATTCTTTTAAGAAGTATGATAAATCCAATAGATTCAGACAAAACTATTATTTTTTTCTAACCATATAAATCTTGATCCAATACACCCCTGTTAGAGTGCTCGAGATTCCTACAAAAAAAGAGCATAACGTATAACAGATATCAAGAGTGTTCATTAGTATTATTCATATAGTGTATTAATTTTTCTTCCCTGATCCTCTTTTCTTGTAAACTTTACTGTATAAGTAAAGTTTTCTTTTAATATTAATTTTTTCTTCCAAGGGTATAGTGGATTGGAGACAACAAAATAAAATCAGTAAAATAGTACACAAATCAATAAATTGGTTAATTAATCCTTATATTTTTATTTGTCGGTTTAGAAGACAAGTAAAACATCTATCTTACAAAAAGCAATATATTTCTCCAAATCCGACGGTTCAATATTCGTTTTTTCTAGCGAACAATGACTCCCATTGCTCTCAAAATGTAGGAAAGTGAAAGAAATAAATTATGGCTCAGAATGTACTCATTTTCTACACCCTCATCCAACGACGCATATTCAACTTCTTCATGTATTACACACAACCAATATGTAGTAACCAAAAGTAACCTACGCATTATTCCAACGCCGTAATAAAGAAATCATTAACACCACCATTGGATTCCATTAATTCAAACCTAAATGATCAAATCAATCGTTCATATAATAATAAAATATACCCATTAATAACACTGTTATTTTTAAATGTTTTACAACATAAACCTCAAAAAAAAAAAATTGCACACATTCATGTAAGTTTTTTTTGAAGCAAATTCATATAAGTTTCTCTGATTTCGGTACTTTTCCAGTATATTTTCTATGATTTTGAAATAGTTGTTTCATATTTTTCTAGGTTTTATTTGGTAATTTTATAAGGTTTTCTCTAATTGATTTTGCTGTCATATTTCAAGACAAACCAACCCATTTTAGGTAAATGTCAATTGAATAATTCATGATTTGAACTGTTTATCTTTCTTTAACTGATTGTTATGATGCATATGTGGCAGCTGTTGTTATCCTTCTGAATCTTATCAATCGTGATTTGTTGCTCATAATGCATCTATTTTCTGTATTCATTCAAATCATATTATTTAAACAGTTATCAAAGTCATTTATTGTATTGATGTTCATGCTTGATGACAATAAATATATCTAATTCTTGAATGGTTTTGTAGATTTTTGTACTATGTACATGATATATGTACATGATATATTGGGAGACAAGCCACCATTAATCTTAGGTGTATATCGGTTTCAATATGTCAATAGAATTTCAGTTAATTTGAGTTAGATAAGATCTTGATATGTTTATCAACTGTTTAATTCAATACTTAAACCATGCAACAAATTTTTCCATGTCGAATGTTGTTGAAAGGTGTGAGAAAGTCGACGATAAAAAAAATGATTTGATAATTTCTAATGACGTCTATGGAAGGACCTGGGGTGATTATGTTGATGGGACATATGGTGGTTGTTTGAAAAGACATAGGGTGTATCTCTCTTCGATCAAGTTTGTTTTATACATTGATGTTGTGTCACCCTTGCATAAAGGTATGATTTTTGTTAATATCAAATTAAAATGTTGCATTATATATGCTGTTATATATTTGGCTTTCTATTTACAAACTTTTAGTGTTCAATACCGTGCTAAAATAAAAACATTACTTTTGTAGCTTCAACAAATAACATATTGTCGAAGTAACCAATGTGGTAAGTCATGATATGAAGTATTACATAGTCACATTCTTATGTAGATTATAAATATTAATCCTTATATGGATTATTAATTCTTATAGCCCTTTTTTCTTATTAGATTTGGCTTCCAGATGACAAGATATGTTGCACATGAATAAGTTCATATGTCCTTTTGGGTCAATTTCTTTTTGGAAGATAGGTTCATATCTTATATACTCGTTTAAAATGAATTAGTACGTCAACTTAACTATGCAACTTTGCAGCAGAGAAGAGAACAGCCGCATCTAATGAAGTCAACGCTCAGAGTATTTAAAATATATATTGCACAACTGACCAATGCAGGTACTAGTCCTGAGGTACCAAAATGATTTTTTTAATTGATAGGGAAAACAAATGACATTAGTTTTTATAATTTTGGCATTCGAGTTGAGTTTGATTTGTCATCGAACATCTTTTTTGTATGGATTTAATAATGGTTAAAAAAAATTATTTTTTCAATTTTTCTTATACTGCAGGTTCCTAAAAACTGTGTTTATACATGGTGCCTTACCAGATTTTTTGTTGGGCTCATCCTATCTTCTGGTATTGATATCCTAAAAACTACTGGAGCAACGGGAGAATATCATACTCTTTACTGTCTCTGGCGAATTACAATAGTAAAAGCTCTATTAGTCGCAGTTTACTCGTGGCCAAACATTTTGGTACCAGGAGAGGATGAATATGAAACAGACTGAGCCAATGGCTATGAGTTTGGCTTCCTCCGCTGATTATGGCCGTATTTTTACGTAAAAAACTATTTTTTTAAAGGTTTTTTCTACCAATCAGAACTTGTGGAGGATTGTATCTGTCTATTGTGATCAATCGTCCATAAAAATGAAGAACATATGGCGATTGTTGGTTGATGTTCTTCATGGATCAAGAACATCAAGAACAATCAGCCATCGTGTAAGTGCCTTATCGACTGATTGTTTTTTAACCCAATTTTTTTTTCAATATTCCAAAATTTCAAAGTCAAAAAAATTTAAAATTTTCATGTTTTGATGATCAAGCAACACTTATTAATTTCACATCTAACACAAAAACATTGATAGACAAAGGGTTTTCAAAATTACTTGAAGATGATCCTATTATAATTTACTGGGTAGCCTTTGAATTAGCCGGATTAAAAAAAAATACAAACAACTATACCCAATATTTAACACGGGCATAAATCTAGTAAATTTTGTAATAAATAAATTAGCAAAATGCTAGGCTAAAATAATCGTCCACAACAAAAGATTTGAGTTGTTATCGGAATATCACGTGAGCGCGTAATCGAGTTCGAGCGCATAGGTAATTAACTTGAACTTCAGTTTCAGAAAGAAAAAAAAAACATACATGAAATTCATCTATTTTTTTTTTATTGTTAAGAGTTCGACGCAACACGCCAAAGATTCCTACGTAGTGTTCTTGAAGTACAAATCTTTCATCTCGCTTCGAATAGTAACGCTATAACAATTAGGATTACGCCATCTCCAAATGTAGTTTAAAGGACTTTTGGTGCGTAATTTATAAAATAAAAACAGAAGCTTCGTTAATTATATTTATAGGATCATGATCACATGAATTTGAAGAACAATTCACCATAGAAAACGAAGACAAATAAATTTGTTTTGTATGTGACACATACATGAGTCTATTGACATTTTCCCGCCATCGATTCACTGTTTGGGTAGTTTTTGTTGTATTGCACAAACTATTTAGAACTTCATACTCAATATTCACCAAAATTTAGGTTTTGTGATAGCCATTGGTTGTCGTTACTTGATTGATCGTAAGTGTCGAGCCAATGACAATTGAGGAGTAGTTAGACGCCCTAACTGCTTTGTATGGCCATTCAAATTGAGTCCTTATTTCTATATTTATTGTCGTATAACTTCACTTTATAGATATGTTCTGTACCTAATCCAAGTAATTTTAGTTTCATATTTGGAGTTTAGGGGGAACAAAAATCCAACATCCCAACTACTGGTTGTAACCGAATTTAATTAGACATTAGCAAGAATCTAATAAATTTTATTTGCATAATTATTAATATTAAAAAATTTAAGTTGATATTGACATGTTTTTATTAAAAAGAAGAAACAAAAATCAGTTTTTTCCGGTGACCTTTAATGAGGTGCAAAAAAGGTCAAAATGATCAAAATACATATTTTACTATAGATATTTTTATTTTAGATTTCTGCTATTTCCAATCCACCATTATTATTAATACAATCCAATAAAAAATTAAACAAAATTCTACTATTTTTCAAAAACCAAATCAAAGTAAAATTTATGAATCCAATCCAATCTATTTTCCTTTTTCTTTTTCTTTTCTATTTCTAGTTTCTTATATCTAATCTATAAATAACATGTTCATAAACCCTGTAAATCATAAGAGTGCGTACCAAATGGTCAGCGGTGCAATTTTCTCCAAATTTAGGTAAATCTTCTTCAACACATATATGTGTTGGAGAAGATGAAGAAATTAGATTAGGTGTGTTTTTAAAAGTTATAAAAACTAAATACAATCCATAGGATTGTACTAATAAAAATGTTAAAAAAATTGGATTAATTTAAGTATATGGATTGGTTAATAAGAATAGTGGATTGTAAATAGCAAGAGTCTTATTTTATTTTATTTTTTTTGAAGAAAAGTGATTATTAAAGAGAAAAGGCATAGCCCGATACAAATTAAGGTCAGAGAGACCATATTATATGTGTAAAACCAACTCTCAGTTTTGTATAATTTGGCTACTATCATTAATAAGCCTAAGAACAACCATAGTCATAGAGCCAATCATTAATAAACCTAAGAACAAACGTAGTCATAGAGCCAATCATTAATAAACCTAAGAACAATCATAGTCATAGAGCCAATCATTAATAAACCTAAGAACAACCGTAGTCATAAAGCCAAATGCTATATATGGATAAAAAGCTTGGAGTAGTGGATGTAGGTAAAAGTGCTAAAAGTTATTTGGCTACCTAATTTGGCATTTGCCAAATACAACGAGACCCGGTTAATACCCGCATCTCTGGTGGAACGGGGATATAATCACCGTTTGAAACAGGCCGCTATCATTATGTGCGTCTCAATTTCAGAAGCACTTAGGAATGCAAATAGTAGCCATCAAATGGTTTAAGGGAGGGATCTAATACATACTTTATCAACACATCTCTGCCAGTCATGTTAAGTGCTGTAACCTTCCAACCTTGTAGCTTATTAGTCATTCTTACCAAGAAATCCATAAAATCTCCTTTTCGTTGTCTGCCCCATTGTATATGGCAACCTAGGTACTTACTAGGCTGTGACACCAGTTTCATTCTTAGCCCATTGCCATAAGTCGAGCCAGCCTAGGATGAACATTTGGTGAAAAAACAACATTGGATTTGTGAAAATTTATGTGTTGTCCAGACCAGCCACAATACATCTCTAAAATCTTAGTGATAGTATTCACATTCTTCAATGTAGCCTCTAGAAATATAATACTATCATCGGCATAAAAGCAGTGAGGGATTAGAGGTGCAGATGGGACTATGTTGAAGTGTTTAGGAGAGTGATCTTGTATGCCATGATCAATAAGCTTAGAAAGGACTTCTAGACCAAGAATAAAAAGATAGGGTGACAGTGGGTCACCCTGTCTAGGACCTTTCTGCGGGAAAAACATTTCACCAGGGCTACCATTCAATAAGATTTGAAAGCTAACAGTGGTTAAGCATTCTAGGATCAAAGCTATGAAATTCTGGCTGAACCCAAAAGCTTTCATGACAGCCACAATAAATTGCCAACGCATCTTATCATAGGCTTTCTCATAGTCAATAGTGATTACCATCCATCCTCCAGAGACTTTCTTATGTTTAATGGAATGAAAGATTTCGGAAGTAATAAGGATGGAATCAAATATTGATCTATTTGGAAGGAATGCGTTTTGTGTTAAGGAAATGCACTTGGGTAGGATTGGTTTCAGTCTGGTAGATAGAATTTTAGAAATGATCTTGTAACTGAAGTTGCAGAGACTGATAGGTCTATATTGTGAAATCTGGAATAGATGAGGAGTTTTTGGTATGAGAGTTATGAAAGTTTTATTGAGGTGAGGATGAAGCCTACCAGTGGTGAAGAAGTTCTGAATCATTTGACACACAGATTCACCTATAATATCCCAATATCTAACATAGAAAGCACCTTGCATCCCATCCGGTCCCGGGGCTTTAAGTTGCCCCATTTCCTTGATTGCTGTTAATATCTCCTCATTGGTTATAGGCTTAAGAAGTAGATGGTTATCAGACTCCGTGACAGTACTAGGGATTAAAGAACCAAAAGAGAACTGCGAAGATGTGGAGTCATCCTTATGCAGGTTCTGAAAATGATGCAATATAAGCTTTTCTATCTCCGCATCATCATAAGTCCACTGCTCACTCGCATTCTTTAAAGCATGAATCCTATTGCGATTTCTACGAACCATAGTAGACAAGTGAAAGAGATTGCCATATGTGAGCCACTGAACTCTAGATTTTTGTGCCCAATATATTTCTTCTAGTCTTAACTGTGTGAGATAATTGTTGAGACAATGTGCTTCATGGGCTTTATTAGGTAGAGATGGCGTTAAGCTGAACATAGCTTGTGCAGTTGCTAGCTCATCTCGCGCCTTCTCAACCCTTCAATGTATAGAACCAAACTCACCTAGCCAAAGTGATAACTTTTGTGCATAAAGTGGTATCACCTGAACTTTGTGAGATATCTGAATTTGAGTTCCAGACCTTATGAACCAGGTTCTTAAATCTCTCATCTTCTAACCACATGGCTTCTAACCTCCAAGTTCTAGGCTTGAACTTCTTAATGGGATTTAAATCTAGTTATACACGATGATCTGAATTAAAATGGCTTGTGAAGTACCTTTGCTTCAGGGAATTGAAGACGCCACTTTTCCAATCTGTGGAGTTCCCAACTACCTAAGATTCTTCTTGGTGCTACAAAAGTCTGATTAGAGGTAGAGAAATTGTCAAAGCAGGACTTCGGTGGTGTGTAGGAAATGGGAAAGACATAAATGTTTGGAATGATAGCTGGGTTACTAGAAAACCTCTTAAGGACCTCATCACTGCAGATGTACAACATCTTCAGCATCTAAAAGTCTCGGATTTAATAGACACACAGACTGGTGACTGAATCTCAATAGAATAGAGGACATAGTCCCAAGTGAAATCTTGAATCGAATTAAGGCCATTCCTCTTAGCTGTATAGGTGACTATAAGGACAAGGAAGTATGGGCTGAATATAGTTTAGGTGATGTAACCATTAAGTCTACCTACAATTTGCTTTGCAAAGACAACTATGGTACAGAGAACTACAATGTTAAATGGAGGAAGCTATTGCACTTTCAATTCCCTGCACACATCAAACATTTCCTTTGGCTGCTAGTTCATAGAAGAGTAATGGTACGTCATAACCTTGTTTAAAAGAGGACTCAATATCATGGATACTTGCCCAATCTGTTCTACCAGCAGAGAAACAATAGATCATTTATTTAGAGATTGCCCAGTGGTTAAACAAATTTGGCAGAGAGTTACATCTGAGTGGGGTTTTAAAATTACTTCTGCAAGAATATCTCTGGAATGGCTCTGTCAGCATAGTAAACACTACTGCCCATGACACAGCAACCTTGCATACTGTATAATCCCATTTCTACTATGGCACATATGGATTGCTCGCAATCGGTTGGTTTTCAATTATCAACAGTTTAATGTTGATTTTATAATACAGAAGGCTATAACCAGAGCCACAGAATATACTACCATCAAGCATCTTCATGCCCAGACCTTACATCAAACCCAAATGATACAATGGATATTCCCCTATGCAGGATATACTATGCTGAATACAGATGGAGCATCTAATACCACTCATAATGCAGGTACAGGAGGGATTCTCAGATCAGACAATGGGGCTTTTATTGCGGCCTTCTCCAAACACATTTTCAACAACAACAGCAGCATGGCAGAGTTATGGGCTCTCAAAGACGGTTTGCAATTAGCTCGTAATCTAGGAATAACAAAACTTCAAATAAGTCACTCTATGTATATAGTACAACTAGTGAATGGTGTGAGCAAAACTCCTTGGTTTTTTGTTAACATCCTTAGAGACATCACCTTTTTGCTAAGCCTCTTTCAGGATATTTCAGTTGCACATAACTACAGGGAGGGTAATTTTGTTGCTGATATACTCTCCAAAAAAGCTACAGAAGCAGATGTAAACCAACTTTGGTTCAATCGGCCTCCTCCTTTTTTGTGTAATGTTTTGTACGAGGGTGTTAAGGGGAGGGCTTTCCCCCGTGGTGTAAACCCCCGTTGTATTTCTGTGACTTTTTTTAATTTGGGGTATTTGTGTGACTTTTTCATTTTAGGGTATGTTTATAACTTTTTTATTTTGGGGTATTTTTATAACATGAATCTCTTTTAGGGCATTTTCCAAGATGAAATATAGGGGGTATTTTGACCTTTTTTCACACGTGACAATTCGCACACCCCACCTTAACTGAAAAACTAGCGGATTGAAGCATTTTTGTTTATTTTTTTTTATCGGAACAGAAATGAAAATTGACCCCTCAAAATTAGGACATTCTAGTCATAAGCCCATAAACCATGCTTACCAAAAATAAATAAATTCAGAAGCACTTAATAAGTGCATCAGGTATGGGCGAAGATATTACGTACGTTTGGTTAAACGAAAATATTAAAATGTCTCATTTGTTGGATCATCAATCTGATTTTCTCTTTTACCCAAAAACATAAAATACTCTATTTATATCTAGTTCTCATCATATAAAACATAATGTTGTCTTATACCCAAAAACATCTGTCTCATACACACATTATATGTACGTTTCACTTCAAATGCAATTGTTAACTGCGTCCATTCACAGACGCTATTTATAGATGTGTTTCACTCGGACGGAATTATTAAGTCAGTCTTAAAACCGGACGCAGTTTTAATGTTCGCCCGAAGCCAGACGTTGAATTTAAATGTGTTCGAATTTAGGTTTCGCTTTTACCAATGTGGCACAGCCATAGCTAAAAGCCAATATGGCTTAGCTTTTTTAGCTTTTTTCACTTTATCATTGTAGACGCTCTAAGGTTTAGTTTGATATTATTGTGAGATTTATAAAAACGTTTTTCTATTATACGTTGTTGTACTATCCTGTGTAAAAAATAGTAAATTATAAACTAAAAGCTATAACTGATTAAAAAAATTATCCAATTGTATTTGGTAAAATATCAGCTTAAACAATTATTGTTGTAACAAATGATAAAAACAAATATATCTTTCAAAATAGCTTTATTTTAATTTATAGAGTTTAAAAAATAAATAAATATTTATATATTACATGTATATTTGGTTCTTAATATATATATATATTATATTTACTAATAATTACTATTATTATTGTTAAAAAGTATTATTTTCAATAACCATATTTTTATTATTGACATAATTTTGAGAGAAAAAAATCAAACTAAATTCAGATGATTATTTAATATTTGTTCTTATTTTTATTATTGATTTAAGGATAACTTTTATGGGTAAAATATTTAAGGGTAATTTTAGTCATTTATAAAAAAAAATGGGGGATAGAAAGGAAAAATCAAGTATGAAAAATAGGGTGGGGCCATAGCTTTTGTTTTTAAAGCTTTTAAAAGCTCCTCTTGCCCAACTTTTAAAAGTTGGGGTATTTTGGAAGTGCTTTGTATTGAAAGCTCTTTATAAAAAGTTTACCAAACACTAGTATGAAAAGTTATTACTACATGTACGTTTTGAAAGTGGTTTTTGAAAGAAAAAAACATTACCAAACCCAGCCTAAATGTATCAACATCACAACCCCAGAGAACCATAGTTTGTTTAATCAGAACTATGATTTCATACACTAATTTCAGCCTAGCACCAAAGACTATACTATTCCGCTCCTTCCATATGTTCCAAATTAATGCATAATTAAGGGTATTCCACACTGCCTTGCACCTTCCCTTAATAACATTCCAGTCACAAGATTCGAAAAGATGCAGAACAGTTGCAGACAAGGGCCAAGATATATGAAATTCTTTTGTGAAATAATCCCAAGCTGCAAAAGTGTAACTGCAATGTAGTAGAAGGTGATCTGCAGTTTGCATCTCCAAGTTACAAAACACACTTTCATCTTTGTCCAAATTAACACCTCCATACCTAAGAATAATATAGTTGTTAAAAAACTAACAACCATACCCAAGTAGAAATAAATATCACTATTAAGCTGAAACATACGTAAAGAGACATAAGAGAAAGAACTTGCATTTCATTGATATAATCTTCAAGTTTGGGTCTTTAGCTTTGGGGCTAAGATTACATATTTATAGGCTTGAGAGAGCACCTCCTCAATGATCTGGTGCCCCTCAAGGTAGTATATTTTCAAAGTTACACCTCCTAACGATCCAAGGAATCATAAACATCCACCTACCTAGAGACAACCCTTCGGAAATAATCATCTAGCCACACACGAAATACGGAAGGTAACTCAATTTTAAGGTAAATCATAATGGATATATATACCCATACGGAAGATAAATCATTCCAGTCCCAAGATACGAAATATGGAAGGTAAATCATAATGGCTATATTTTTCATCAGCCATTAACAACAGATGGACTGGTGAATGATACAGCAGATAGAAGTCAATTGGAAACTTTCTCAACTACAATATGGGACCATATGATCCCATCTTTTTAAGGGTCGGGATCCCATAACAAAAAGGCTTGACAAATCTCTTAGACCATTAGATTAAAAAAATCTAATAGTCTAAAATTATTCTGACATGACAACTTAACTACTACTTTTTTCCACATTGTTCATTAGCCGAGCCAATTTATTTATTTTTCTATTAAAAACATTAAATATTTAGCCTATATTTTCTCTACAAGAAAACCAAGTGTTCACCCACTATCATACTTAAAACAGAGTTTTCATAATAAAAAGCAAAGTATTTAGGTACGACAAAGTCACAAAAGTAGTACTAGTTTTTTTTTTCTCCATTCCTATCGCTTACAGTTTCATAATCTAAGATAAAGTAAGCCAAAGTAAAATATACATTTTCTTATACAATTGTTTATGGTTAAAAATGAATTCTGGTAAAATGGTAAAAGTTGGAGTAAGCTGATGAAGAATACTTTTGAACCCTAAAACAAATGTATTGTGGAAGTACTTTTTGGTTCAAGAAATCAAAAACATACAAGACTAGCCTAAACCAAGAAATGGTCATTCCGGGCTTACTTTGGTCACAAAGGAAGGAGAATGGTTGGTCTTCGGGAGGGAAGCAGAGGAAGTGTTGAGATCAGAGTACCAGACTCTGTTAGGTGTGATAAGTGTGTATTTATATGAAGGATTCTATGTGTATGAATGAGATAGGGATTCTACAAATCAGATGGTAGACTTGTTCGAAGGTGGTATTCTGTGTATCTCTCATTGTTTGTTTGTGCTCCATAGATTGAAGAATCTATTTATATAGCAATAACCGTACACCCTCAACTCGTAGAAAGTGGAAGTTTTGAAGTAGTGGTGAAGTGGAGATGGTGGAGAAGGTGTTTAAAACAATGTCCCACTTGTTGAGGAAGATCACTGTACGGTTACACACCTACTACTCCTCTACTCTGCTAACTGGTCGCATGTTCCAGACACTTTCTCATAATTGGTGTATTGTTACACCGCATGACGTAGATCACCAGACCAATACTCTAGTAAATATCCCCCAATTTGTGACATCTTTGATGTCTCCTGAAATTTTAGTAGAAAATACTACTTGATGTGAGGTCAAACGTGACTTTTTTAGTCAATGTTGACTTGTAACTTATCATGCCTGACTAGACATGAATGAGGAGTATTAATAAGTATGTCAAAATTGATGATACTTGTATAGAATAGGCTAACTAAAATAAATATATTTGTCAAGTCTCTGAGATGCTCAGGTGAGCAGTGAAAGTTTAAATGTGTCAATCAGCATTGACATGCTTTGATGAACACTGATGTCGGATGCAAGCATTGAGCAGGTCAAACACTGCATTTCATGTCATCAACGAGAGGTGATGAATGGTCATGAAATAGTGGAGAAGAGAATATATGAGTATTGAAGTGGCCAAGTATATGTAACATGACATATGTGTGAAGCTACATGAAATAAGATATTTCTGACCAGATACTATGGTAAGTCATCCATGGTCATCCGTATGTTGTGAATTGCATACATGGGACGTCATATATAACAAGTTAAATTTCGTAGAGATATGACTTACCGTGTCGGTTATACTTGTAAGTTATATGTGATCAGTCGAAATTAATGTATGGCACACTTGGTGAGTCAAATTTGGGAGGCTATATGAGCTAAAACATGTAAAGTATATCAATGTGCCATTATATTTAAAAGGAGTCATATATACCTTTTATATAAATTGCAACAAATGTTGCAACACTTAAAAGTGTTGTTTTTCCCCAAGCTCCCACGTTTGCAATAGTTTTTACAACATTTACTGTATATGGCAGTCGTTATAAATGAATTGCAATGCTTGACAACGTTGCCTTCTCTAGCCTCCCGCACTGCAACAGTAACTACGAAGCTTAGGAAGCGTTGTTCTGGATGGAATCCTTACGACTTTAACAGAGTGTTGCATGTGTGATTCACATGCTTAAAATAGTTAAGGAGGGCCAACTTTGGCCGGCCATAATTTAGATACCTGACTAACTTGGTTGGCCAAGAAAGATTGGAGGATGACCATGTTGGTTGGCGTAAATTTAATTTTTGGCTGACCAAGTTGGATTGTCGAGACCCCTTAATAGTTCTCGAGTGTTTCGCAGATGACTAAAATTAGGGTTTTCGTTATTTTCATCAATTGTTGGGATTTTGGTGCAACCAACCATTCGAGATAATTAACTTAAGCTTGGGTAGGGTAGTGTCTAGACAATTAAATCTTTGATTTTATGTCTGGCAGGAAATTTTGGCTGACATAAAAATTGAATAGATTGTTTGGTTAACCCAATATTGACTTGATATGCAAACATAGACGTGATGTTCAATCAAATATGTTTATGTGCAGCTTGTTATGTGCTTTCATACAGGCTTGTATGGACACTGTGATAAACCAATATCATTCAGCTAGGATATGAGTATTGATATAAATCAATTTTCTAGGAATTCAGCAAGGGAATATAGCAATAGAGAGACTCACATTGCTCTATACTGGTGGACAGTCCATCTAGGAGCTTGAGATTTAATCTGTAAAAATTATAGAATATCTGGGAGTATTGCAACAAGAACCAGCACTATTATAAGAACTTTATATGTATATACATACTAAATTATATAGTAAATATAGTTGTACATGTATTTTCTGAGTTCAGTAGGGTGAAACATTCATATGACTATATATATAAAAAAGAGACAGGTAAGGACACCTATTATGACTTAGTATATTCCTAAAATTCTTTGCAGAATGACAATATACTAAATTTCAATATTTTTGATACCCGGTCAGAAATCTATTTTTTACGATTTTCGTCTTGGTAAAAATCCACCATCAACAACAATATAGTGTTAAATCGAGCATTCAAAGAGATCTTAATAAACTAAAAAACGGTATTATTATATATTTTTTGGCTAATGAAAACTTTTATCTTGAGTGCGCGGGTCTATGAGGATAGAATGACTGGTTTGTTTTTTTTGCTAATGAAAACTTCCATCTTAGTTTGTGTAGGCTTTTGGATCAATATTTCAATTTGGGAATGAATTGTTATATATATGTTGTTCACATAAAATAAATATCTCTCTGGTGTAATATAAAATCATGGTTCGATATTTGTATGGAAGTAAAGGTGAAAAGCAAAATCGTTTATTGATATTTTTTATATTTTATTGTTTCCAGTATAATCAAAATTGAACAACAAGTTCGAGAAGAAAAAGTAACTGCAGATTTAAGAGTGAGAATTTTACTGATTGTTTAGTTAAGCTAACTAATTGGAAAATTCAGGCTTTGAATTTTGCAGGAAGGGATATTCTTATTAAAGCAGTATAAGATCCTTCGCTAAATCATCTTATGTGTACTTTAAAGATTCCTAGCTTTCTTCAAAATAAGATTGACCAGTTAAGGATGAGCTTTCTTTGGAAAAATAAAGTTGTTAGCAACAGAGTGCATACTATAAAGTGGGATGCAATTTTCCAGCATACATGGTTAGGTGGGCTTGGAATTAGGAATCTTGATAGCTATAATATGGCTTTTTTTGGCGAAATATGCTTGGAAAATCGCTAGTTCTCTGGATTCTCTGTTGGATTATATCATGAAATCTAAGTATCAGAAGAATGTTAGTTTTTGGGATGCGCTTAAATCAAATCGTGTTTCTTGGAGTTGGCAAAGTTTATTGAAGGGTAAAGAAATTATCAAGAGTACATCATCAAATGGCAATAAGAAATGGTGAACTTGTGAGCTTTTGGTATGATAGTTGGTGTTGTTCAAATTCTTTTATTTAACTTTTTGATAATGTTTCGCAGAGTTCTCTTCTTATTAGAGTCTCAGATGTTATAAATTATATTTCTCATGAACAAGGACCGGAGAGTGTGAATCACATATTTCCTGATGATATTAAATTGAACATTGGGATATCCTTTTGTCTAAGTATGGTAACCGTCTTAATACTCAGGTTTGGGGGATCAGTAAGGATTGGAATGTGACTGTTAAAAAATGTTACAGTTGGCTTGTGCAACCACTTCATAAAGATATTAGTAGGGGTAATAAATAGAAAAGAGTCTAGAAACTTAATGTCCATCTCACATTTGACATTTTGTTTGGCTTTTAGCTCATTGCAAAGTTCTTGTTAGAGCTAATTTGAAAAGAAAAGGGATGGATATCCCGGATATTTTCCTCTTTGTGGTAAAGCTTCTTAATCAATTTGATGCAGATGAGCAGGCTATGGCATATTTGGAGGCTAAAGACCCGAGTGTAGTAATTTAGCTCAAGAGAGGTCCATTTTGATTGGAAACGGGCCAATGATCAAGACATGCAAATTTGTCGCATGGTCTTCAGATTTTAGTCAAATTCCATCGTTTAGGGCTTCAAACAGGCGTTTTTGCTATTTTAGGAAAGTTTTTGTTTTGTTAATAACTTCTTCGTTAGGAGTCCGTTTGGGTCGCGGTTTGTGGAAAATAGTTTTATTTTATGAGTACTTTCATTATTTTTGGTCGGCCAAAATTTTCCATAAATAGCAAATTAAGGTTTGAGTCGGTTTAGGTTTTTTTTTCATCCTTTCTTGACTAGCAAGTTAGGGTTTTTCCCTAAATCTATAAAAGAGTCCTCCATATATTGTTTTAAGCAGTTGAATTTGATTAGTAAGAATTATTGTCTAAAACTTGTTAAAGTTTACTTGATTATTATTTAAAATCGGGAAACCGAAGTCTAAATAATTATCGTTGTTCATAGTCGATATTCTTAGGAATATTTGAAGTCTGAACAAAACCTCTCTTTTCTTTCTTTTCTTTATTATCTGCTGCATCAGTTGGTATCAGAGCAAAGTCGATTCTAGGGTTTATAAGATGCCACCAAGAGTAGCAATCGGTCAGGGTCGAGGTCGAGGAGGAGGTCCAGAAGGTTTCATTCCATGGATATCTAGAGAAGAATTCATTGAAGACGTCCAAGATTTGCTGGATCGGTATAACCTTCGATGGGAAGAAGAAGATAATAACGCCAACCCTTTTACTAGAGGGCATCGCGAAGGTAGAATAAATCAACGAGAGGATCGCTGGAAGGTAGGCATAAAAGTAGAGATCCCAGAATTTCATGGTGGTTTGGAACCGGAAGAGTTCCTCTCCTGGGTAAATACGGTTGAAGAAATATTTGTAACGCCCCACCTCTTAATTCTAGGTCGGCCTCCCTAAAATAGAATTGTGACATACTCATGGAACACTTTACACAGTCAAACCTTCAAACCAACAAATGGAGATCCGGCTGTCGTGTGGGGCTCTTGAAAATAATAGGTTTAAAAAAATTATATTTAAAAATGACGAGAGTTATAAAAGATTTTTAAAACAAAAGTCTATCTTAGACACGCAGATCGGTTATAGAAGTTAAACGATAATAATCTTACTTAAAGTAAAGAAGTCTAGATAAAAAAATAAACTATAAAAAACATTTGGCTGTTTAAGCACCTTGAAGACAAAGCTGACACAGCATCCCGGAACAAAAAGTCGTTCTACTAGTTAGGTTTCTCCACGGCCACCGTTCCCTGAAAAATAATAGTAAGTTGGGTCATACCTCCAACTTAAAGTAGGCTTTCACACCCTTATAAAATTTACAAATAACCTAGCAAACCCAAAATCCTTGAGATGGCGACAAAATACGAAAATGGTTTATAGGAGTATCTCTTGGTAAAATAATAGATCCGACGACTAAAAATAGTTACAGAACCTCATACTATGTATAAAACACGGAGACACCAAAAATAGAGGTTAACATGTAGTAATAAAACAGATTTCCCACCCACGGAATTAATCGACATCCCCTCTCCATAATTTCAATCTTTAACCATACTATGACACGTATCGACTCTTGCGTAGTCCACTTAATTCCCAAACGTGTGTCAGAAAATCAGTGTTGTCGATCCCATTCAAGATAATAGATCCATATCTTCTAGGCAACCCACTGGGTTAACGCCGATGAGTTGGATCGGTGACTCGGGCCGGGTTAACTCACTGGGTTGACCCGCTGTGTTGACTGAGTTGACTCGGCCTGATTCTAGGGTGTCCCTTATCCATTCTTGGGGTGCCAATAACACTTGTCACGGGTGCCTTTATCACTTTTTGAGCCAATTTTTCCACAAATCTTTATTCTTCTAATGTACCTACAAAAGCATAAAAACACGTAATAATTGCAAAATCGAACACTAACTTAATAGAAACTAAGGTGCAAATTAGACACTAAAATGTGTCTAACATGGAGCTGCTAGGTAGTTTGGGTAATTGGTAATCTGTTTATGTACACACACTGTGTGTTCTATTGCACTTGTTATCTCTGGCTTCTTAGGGTAAATTTGGTTGCAACAATTAACATTGATCATGTGAACTGTTTTAGAAAGGAATCTATTTCTTATTATGGCTAAATTTTAGTTGCATATTTGTATTTGAACTGCTATTTCTTTTGTATCTCTATCTATTTTTCTCATCTATCTATATTTGTGTGGAGCAATTCTTGTACTCCACCATGATTGTTGCCTTGTTGGCCAATTAATGCATCAGTTGTAAGCAAGCCCCACTGACAAATGCAGCATTAGTCATATGATCCTCTGATTTTTTACTTTCTTATTCATCGTTTTATTGGTTATCCAAATGTGAGTTTTTTTTTATATATTTCAGTATTTATAGTGTTGTTTCGTACATGAATATTCTGTTATGCCTTTTGAGTGACGAAATATTCAAACTCCCGGTTTCCTGCCAACATTTGATCACCTAACACTTGTAATTTTGTGACACAGAACTGCAAGATATCCTCCCTGGAATCATCAACCAATTGGGTATGTTTAGCCACATCTCTATGGCATTTCTTTCCTATGTTCTTATTTGCTTATGAGTTTAAGTTGGGACAGTTTAAGCTTTTGCATAAGTGTCTCGGGATCTTGTCTGAAGATGGTCTTAATTTGTTCATTTGAATGGTGTGATAGAGGCATGTTTCTGAAATTGTGTAGAGGTGCCCTGGCAAATGTGGAGTTAGTTGCTGTTTCTCTGTCTGTCATTGTTGGCATATTTGAAATTGACTGCAATAGGTTAATTGTTATGGCTGGATTTCTTAGTAATCTGTTAGTTAGATTAGAGTAATTCTAAGCGACACCAGTTCATGTTGATGTTAATTAACACAATATGGTATGTTGGCATATGTCAAGTTTTGAAATTGTTGAGAGTATAGTACTAAATATAACTTCTTTACGCGCCATCATTTTGAAATGCTCAGACACTGTGAGGATTTCCTGTAATTAAAATGTTCTCATTAACATCATGAATCACCCATTTAATTCCAGGCCACATTGAGGATTGCCTGTAATTCATATTCTACTTTCTCACAAACATCTCTTATTCACTTTTAAGTGACTATTGAATCTCATTATGTGCTCCTTTTGCTGCAGATTGGTAGATGAGCTTACTGTTACCTATAAGGAAGCAGCACTGAGAAGAGCTCGTGAAGAAATCCGAAATCAAATTCTTGACATTTTGGTCTTGCTTCAGAAGTAGGTGATACTGCATAAGAAGTTTTCTGCTTATGCTTAGACAGTCATGTATTAGAAGGAAATGTAGGCAATAAGCCAACTGACTATTGAATGTATTTGAGAATTCAAAATTATCATGTATATTTGCATTCATTTTTTAAATCAAAATATCTTTATGACCCTCTATGTCATTATATTGTTTATGTGATCCACCAATAAAAGAAGCATATGTCATCTCTTTTCAACTTCTAATATAGTATATCTGCTCACACACCAAGTGACATGTGTTATACTTTTCAACTTCTAATACATATGTATGTATGATAACTCACCCCTTCTGTCATCTCTGCCTTGTAGGTTATCAACATGGTTGAAATCTCAGAAGATGACGTTACTTCAGATCTTCCACTTGTACAAGGAAGACCATCCCAAAGTTGTATGGGACCTCCACCTCAACGTCAACCGGCATCTTTAGCAGGGACAAGAAGTACAGCTGGGTCATCAGCGTCACCATCTAGTCAACCTTCATCATCCGCGACACCATCTTCTCAACCTTCATCATCAAATAAGAAGCCTAGAGTTGGTGTGAAGAAATCTTGGGTATGGAATCACTTCGATATTATAGAAGATGGTGCTAAAGCAAAGTGTAAGCATTGTCCAAAGGGTCGAGGTTGTTACAAGATTGGTGGTAAAACACATGGGACTACCAATCTTTCTCATCATTTAGAGAAGTGTATTGAGTACAAGAAATCAGTTAATAAGGAGCAGGGAGGACAACAGACACTTGGTTTTCATCCGTGCAAGTCGGGAGAGGAACCACAATTGGTGGGGGTTAATTTTTCTCAAGAAGGATGTAGAAAAGCGTTGATTAGGTTTATTATTACAGATGAAATGGCTTTTAGAATTGTTGAAGGCGAAGGTTTTAGGGCTTACAGTAAGTTTCTTGAGCCGAGATTTAAGATTCCAAGTCGTATGACAGTGTATCGTGATATATGCACGTTGTT
Organism: Papaver californicum; assembly: GCA_023531435.1. NCBI lineage: Eukaryota > Viridiplantae > Streptophyta > Magnoliopsida > Ranunculales > Papaveraceae > Papaver > Papaver californicum. Next base: position 393,887 of record JAJJMC010005013.1, read on the forward strand.
TTTAAATGAGAAGGCCACATTGATAAGTTATTTCAAGACAAATAAGACAAGAGTATGTCTTACTACTGATACTTGGACATCGATGCAGAACTACAATTACATGGTTGTAACGGCTCATTTTATTGATCGGGAATGGAAGCTGCATAAAAGAATCATCTGTTTTTGTTTGATTGAAAGTCACGAAGGTAAACAAATTGGTAAGGCTTTGGAGAAATGTTTGGTGGAATGGGGGCTTGAGAGAGTATTCACTGTCACTCTTGATAATGCATCTGTGAATAAAACTGCTATTGATTATCTGAGAAAACAAGTTGTTAGTTGTGGTTCTTCATTACTTGGAGCTAAATTTTTGCATGTTAGATGTGCGGCCCACGTACTTGCTCTTGTCGTTAAGGATGGTTTAAAAAAGTACACATACATCAATTCTCAGAATCAGGGCAGTGGTAAAGTATGTCACAAAATCTCCCGCAAGATTGAAGAAGTTTATGGATGCTGCTGAGATGGCAAGGATAGATTGTAGAAAAGGTTTGATTTTGGATGTGAAAACGCGGTGGAATTCTACTTATTTGATGTTAGTTGCTGCAGAGAGGTATGAAAAAGCTTTTGAAAGGCTACATGAATCAGATAGGGCATTCCGTGAAAAGTTTTGTTATGATATTCCAGTACCATCTTTTCATATGGGTGACGGTGATGACAATGTTGATATAGATGCTGATTTTGATCTAGATTCTGACGATGAAGAAGAAGAAGTAGATATTCCAGAAGAAGAAGTAGATGTTGCTCTTACAAAATCCAAGAAGAAGAAAAGGCCTCCAGTGCATGCTCCTGAAAGTTATGATTGGTGCAATTCTAGAGTTCTGATTCAGTTTCTAAAGGTATTCTACGATTCAACTGTTGCTTTTTCAGCTTCTACGTATGTTACTTCCCACTCATTCTTGGAGGAACTCGGTACTGTTCGTCAAGAGTTAGAAGATTAGAAAAATAGATACGAGGATCCTTTCTTAAGTCACATGGGCGATGTAATGTTGCTCAAGTACAACAAGTATTGGGGAGATTTTGAAAAAATGAATTCGTTGATGTTTATTGCTGTACTTCTGGATCCACGAGAGAAAGAACAAGGATTGTATGTGACTGTTGAATATTTAGTTGTGCATTACGACCCTGTGATAAAACAAAGAAGGGTAAAAGCTTGGGTTGATAAAGTTAAAAGGGATTTTGATGAACTGTTCAAAGCTTATAATTTAGAACATAGAACTGAAAGTGTGATATCTTCATCCGAGTCTCTAGGTAACTCTAGTTCTACTTCTGCTCAAGGTCAAGGTTCTTCTATTTCTGGCATGGCTAAGTATAAGGAAGAAAGGAATAAACGCAAAAACCAATTGAGTAATGTGGAGGATCATAGAACATCTGAGGTGGAAAGATACTTGGCCGAGCCTATCTACTCTCCGGCCAATGAGGAGGATTCTTCTTTTGATATATTACTTTGGTGGAAGATCAACTCTGCGAGGTTTGGAATTTTACCACTCATAGCCAAAGATATATTTGCTATACCTGTTTCTTCTGTTGCTTCTGAATCAGCTTTTAGTACCGGAAAACGAATTTTGGATCCTTTTCGAAGTTCCTTAAAGCCTAGAACACTTGAGGCGTTAATTTTATTGCAAAATTGGTTACATACACCAATTGACAAAGATTCTTCTAGCCTTGGAGTCGAGAAGGAGGAGGTTGAAGTTCTTGAGTCGGGTATAGTATAATTTGTACTTCATGGATCATGGTTCTTAACTTCATATACTTTATTACTATTGGTATTTTTAATCTTTTTCATTCTAATTGTTCATTTCATTTGTTGCAGAGCTATTTGGTAACCTCGTTGCTTCTTCCATCATCATAGATGACGATTGATTCCTATTCGATGACCTGGATGGTACTGCTACTAAGATGAACTTGTTTTTGTTGGTAGTGGAAAATGTCGTAGAATTTCATATTAAAACTCTAGTTTTATTGTATCATTTTGAATGTTGGGGACTTAGATTTTGAGATTATCGATTGTTAGTTAAAATGGTTTATCAGGTGGCGCGCGTGAGGATCAAAAAAACAGCCAAAACCATGAAATTTTTTTGCAAGATTATCTGGGCGTGTGACCCGCACCCGCCCGACTCGACCCGCCATCTGGGCGGGTCAGACCCGACCCGACCCGAGGGCCAGGTGGGTCGGTTGCGGGTGATGAAAAAAAAAACAGCTATTGACGGGTCGGGTGCGGGTGAGGCCAAACCCGACCCGACCCACCCGTTGTGCAGCCCTAGTTCGAACTATGGCACCAATATTACTATTCCCCTCGTCTGTTCGTGGTTTCTTTCAACTCTGATTACCCTGGTGAAAATGACGTTTCTGACCACTAGCATTCCCATCCTTAATCTTCTTTTTTCCCGTACCCCTAGTATCCACTCTGCTAGTTTTCTCCTTCTTTGCTTCTTGAATCCTCAAGCAATGTGCCCTAGCACAATTCACAACCTTGGCATACGTATCAATACTAGGGTTTGCAATGATATGACGAGCAATCCCACCATTCAAACCACTCAAAAACCTCACAATTCGATCTGCTTCTGTAGGGATGAGGTGAGCAGCAAATAAGGAAATTCGGTCAAACTCACACTCATACTCCACAACCGTCTGATCCTCTCTCTGTAGTAGGTTCTCGAATTGTTTGATCATCTCCTGACGTTCGACGGGAGGGAAATAATGCTCAAGGAAAAACTGTTTGAAAATTATCCACTGGCACTCCATATGATCACTGTCTTACTCATGGACTCCCACTAGGTTGGTGCATTTCTTCCAGTTGAAATGCAGCCATTCTCTGCTTAAATGCTCATGAGCAGTCAAATTCAGATAGTATCTTATCCATTCTGTTGCACCATTGATGTGCTTCGATTGCACCTCCATTTCCACTAAATGTAGGTGGTTTCATCTTCATAAACTCCTGATAATACTGAACCCAAGACTTCCCATTTTGGTGTCTCTCACTGGGTAGTGGTTCATTCCTTGCTGCATTCTCTACATTCTCCCTGCCTTCACGTGGTCCAAGCCTCTGATCTAGCGCTGCTGTAATCGCATTATTCATCATCGTCTGGAGATTCTCTAGAGTTATAACCTGAGGTTCGGCTTCACCTCCGTCAACCGGAATCGTCCTGGAACTATCAGAGGACCTAGTCCTACTACCAGACCTCGTATCATCCCTAGAATTATGGTTTCCCCCATAATGAGGATACTCAACACTCTCTTCAACGGAAGTCTCAGTCAGATTCTCATCTTGTCCACGGCCTCGTCCTCGGCCTCGGCCACGACCTCGCCCAGTAGCACCTCTAAGTCTACCGAGACCTCGAATCCCATTGTTCCTATCTTCATCTATTCTTTTAAAGACAAAGAAAACAAAGAACAATCAACACACAGTTTCATAAAAAGAAAAAAATCACTGTGCTCCTAGAAATAACTTGTGCCTATGTGAAACAACAAGACCCTACACCCGCTCCCAAGGGTTTTCCGTAACCAAAAGCTCTGATACCACTTTGTAACGCCCCACCTCTTAATTTAGGTCGGCCGCCCTAAAATAGAAGTGTGATATACTCATGGAACACTTTACATACTCAAACCTTCAAGCCAACAAATGGAGATCCGGCTGTCGTGTGGGGCTCTTGAAAATAATAGGTTTAAAAAAATCATAATTAAAAATGACGAGAGTTATAAAAGATTTTTAAAACAAAAGTCTATCTTCGACACGCAGGTCGGTTATATAAGTTAAACGATAAGAATCTTACTTAAAGTAAAGAAGTCTAGACAAAAAAATAAACTATAAAAAACATTTGGCTGTTTAAGCACCTTGAAGACAAAGATGACGTAGCTTTCCGGAACAAAAAGTTGTTCTACTAGTTAGGTTTCTCCGCGGCCATCGTTCCCTGAAAAATAATAGTAAGTTGGGTCAGACCCCCAACTTAAAGTAGGCTTTCGCACCCTTATAAAACTTACAAATAACCTAGCAAACCCAAAATCCTTGAGATGGCGACAAAATACGAAAATGGTTTATAGGAGTATCTCTTGGTAAAATAATAGATCCGACGACAAAAAATATTTACAGAACCTCATACTATGTATATTACACGGAGACACCAAAAATAGAGGTTAACATGTAGTAATAAAACAGATTTTTCCACCCACGGAATTAATCGACATCCCCTCTCTATAATTTCAATCTTTAACCATACTATGACACTATCGACTCTTGCGTAGTCCACTTAATTCCCAACCGTGCGTCAGAAAATCAGTGTTGTCGATCCCATTCAAGATAATAGATCCATATCTTCTAGGCAACCCCTCGGTCATCGCCCAACAACATCTAGGAGTCGAGCCAACTACGAGTCTCAAACAGATGAAATACAAGCACAACAACTACTATTACTACCCAGTGATATCTTGTTGTCTAACTTTTACACTCAAAAATTACATTGTTTATACCAGGTGAGTGTGTGCAGGAGTCTATTGAACTCTGTCACAGTCTAACACAACTGTTCCTACTCAAATCAATAATACTAAGCTAACTGTCGCTTACCGTAAACAACAATCAACATATAATTGTCACTAACAGTAATCACTACAGATCCTCACACTTATAAGTTGTGACAGAACCTTACAGGCATACTAATTGTCACTTATAGGTGACTCTACATACTTGTCACTTACAGGACAATCTAACAGCTGGATTCGGAGACACATGACATTCCTTAAAACTATCGGTGGTACAAATCTGTAGACGCAGTCAACAATGCAAGGGGTTTTTGGGTACTTCCCTTGATCCATTTGTCTTGAAATTTATACATATGAATCATAATAAAAATGGGTTACTCATATCCAAAAATCAGCTCATTCCAACAGTTTATTACAGAATTATACACATTACAATATGACTTCTTTCAGCATCAACACACAGGATTCAGTCACGATTCTCTTATGATTTGAGGTACCTAAAATGCTCATATCTTCATGAAATTTCTACAGTAGGTTACCTACATGTATACAAACATCATATTAAACTTTCAGCTCATTACAACGGTTTATTACATAGTTATACACATTACAACATGACTGCTTTCAGCATCAACACACAAGATTTAGTCACGATTCACTTATGATTTGAGGTACCTAAAATGCTCAGATCTTCATGAAATTTCTACAGTATGTTACCTACATGTATACAAACATTATACTAAAAATTTCAGCTCGATCCAATATGGATATTGAGAAACCATACAAACAATTGAGTGTCCAGAGTCTGAATTCAACACATTGCAGTTTCAGATTATTCAATCTTTGCAGTAGTAAATTGAACCTGGTCTTCATGAAACTCTTAAGGTAGTTTTATAACTCAGTTTAACACAACATACTCAAATTTCATAACAATCTAATGGGAAAATCAGAAAAGAAACGTAAATTAAACTTACTCTGAACCCTAATTCTCTGTAGCTCCCTAAGATGATTTAGATTTGTTAAGTCAATTTGCAATGAATATAAGAGATAGAAAACCTACCTTGTATGTGAAGTAAGGAAACAAAACCAACCCCTTTTCTTCTATAATGGCTGAAATTCTTTTCTTTTCTCTTTTGTGTGCGTTTTTTCTATTTTAAGTTCTTCCGAAAAATATAAAACACCAACAAAACCCTAACTATATGTATATACTTTAACTAGTCTTCCTAAAACTACTCAGACTCTTTTTTTTCTTTTTTTCCCCCACGTAGTGTTAAATTATCTCATGAATAACTAACCTAAACCTAATACTAGAGAGCTGCAGTTCTAGGATAAGGTGTTTTACAGTATTGGAATTCAAAGAAGTGCCAGATAACAAACGAGTTTCGTTGGTAGCGACTATGTTTCGTGGGAGGGATAATTCGTGGTGGCAACAACACAAGCTTCTACGCAGTCGTGATGGAAAATAGAAGTTAGTATCATGGGAGAAGTTGAAGAAATACATGAGAACAAATTTTTTAGCACATAACTACATTGGATTGATGTACCAGCAGCTGCAAAACCTATGCAAGGGAGTACATTCTATAGACGATTACAACCAAGGAGTTTTACCGACTACTTTTTCTCTTAACGACTTGTCAGAGTCAGATGAGCAAAAAGTCGCTCGCTATATAGGTGGTCTCCCTCAACAATATCAGGATACACTCAACATGTTTGATTGTTGCTCTATTTTGGATGCACATCATAGAGCAAGGCATATAGAGAAACAAGTAGGGCGTAGAAGCTTAAATTGGGGTATCAATGTGGCAGCATCTCCAGCAAGTAACCGTAGTACTTCAACACCTAATACTGCTAGTAAACTTAATTCTTCGTCAACACCAAATAAAACCCCAGTTACCACTTTTATAGGTATGTGTAATAAGTACGGAGAATCTGGGCACAAAGCCAGTGACTGTCAAAAACCAGAACGAGCGAACAAGGTATTTTTCACTGAAAACGACCGTGAAGAAGATGATTTGGTAAATGATTATGAAAAGGATCATGAGGATAATTATGAACATGTTAATGAAGTAGTTGCTGGAGATAAAGGAGTGAACTTTGTAGTAAGAAGAAGTTGTCTCACTCCACGTAAAGATGAGGGCAACAGCTGGTTGCGTAACAATATATTCCAGTCGACATGTACGATCGAAGGAAAAGTTTGTCGTCTAGTTATTGATAATGGAAGTTGCGAGAATATTGTTGACGAAGATGTCGTGAAACGATTCAAGCTGGAAACCAAGGCACATCCACATCCATACAAGCTTTCTTGGTTTAAGAAAGGGAATGAGGTAAAAGTAAACAAACGTTGCTTGAACTCTTTTTCAATTGGTAACAAATATAAAGATAAAATATGGTGTGACGTTACTAGTATGGATGCTTGTCACTTATTGTTGGGTCGTCCATAGGAGTTTGACAGGAAAAGTAGTCATGACGGGTATAAAAATACCTACAGTTTTTTATGGAACGACGTACGTATAGTACTTGTACCCAGTAAAAAGATTGCACCTACACCATCTACTGGAGAAGCTACCAATCTCTTGTCGTTTAAGCAGTTTGAAGATGAGGTAGAAGATGCAGGTGAATTATATGTGTTGATTGGCAAAGAAGAACAAAAGGATAAAAGTAGTATCCCCATTGCAACTCGACCTTTAATTAAAGAATTTATGGATGTTTTTCCTAACGAGTTGCCGGACGAGCTACCACCTCTTCGGGATATACAATATATTATTGATCTCATTCATGGATCAATCTTGCCAAATAAAGCACATTACAGAATGAGTCCTAAGGAACATGTAGAACTTCATCGTCAAGTGGAAGATTTTCTATATAAAGGATTGATCCGACAGAGTCTAAGTCCTTGTGCAATACCAGCCTTGTTGATTCCAAAGAAAGATGGAATGTGGAGAATGTGTGTTGACAGTCGAGCCATCAACAAAATCACTGTCAAATACCGTTTTCTAATTCCCAGATGGGATGACTTGTTAGGTCAGTTGTGTGGATAGAAGGTATTTAGAAAACTCGACTTGAAGAGTGGGTACCATGAAGGTGATGAATGGAAGACTGCTTTCAAAACTCGAGAAGGATCATATGAGTGGATGGTTATTCCATTCAGGTTGACCAATGCGCCAAGTACATTCATGTGTATCATGAATCAAGTACTCATACCCTGTATCGGTACTTTTGTTGTTGTTTATTTCGATGATATTCTTCTTTATAGTGCTATATGGACTTGCATGTTCAACATCTTCGAGAAGTGCTCTCAGTTCTACGCAGGGAGAAATTATTTATGGTCATCAAAAAATGTTTATTTATGACAGATTGAGTTCTATTTCTCGGTTATGTCGTCACCAAGGATGGAATCAAGGTAGATGAACCCAAGGTTGAAGCTGTGAGAAATTGGACTACACCTGCTACATTACACGAGGTAAGGAGTTTCCATGGTCTCGCTTCTTTTTGCAGGCACTTTATTCCCCACTTTAGCACCATTATGGCACCCATTACTTAATGCATGAAAGGAGGAAAGTTTTCATGGTCTGAGGAAGCTGACAAAGCCTTTGAAGATGTCAAGACAAAGCTGATAACTTCACCACTGTTGGTGTTACCTGATTTCAGCAAGCCGTTTGAACTACACTGTGATGCATCGAAGGTAGGAATTGGAGCTGTTTTGATTCAGGAAGGACGACCTGTAACGTATTTCACTGAGAAGTTGAATGGTGCTAGCTCAACTATAGTACTTATGATATGAAGTTTTATGCTATAGTTTAAGCCTTGAAGCATTGGCATCACTATCTAATTCATAACAAGTTCATTATGTTTTCTGATCATGATTCCTTGAAGCACATCAACTGTCCAGAGAAGCTTTCTTCTAGACATGGTAAGTGGGCTGGTTATTTGCAAGAATTCACTTTTATACTGAAGCACAAAGCTGGGTCGCAAAATCAAGTTGCTGATGCCTTAAGCCGAAGGAGTATGATACTCAACACCATTCAAACTGAGGTAATAGATTTTGATTCATATTCTGACCATATTATAACCGATCCGAACTTTGCGGAGATTGTGGATGATATCAGTTCAGGCAAACGAAATGATTACCTTATGCATGAAGGATTTCTATTCAAAGGTAACCAATTGTGTATTCCTGATTCTAGTGTCTGATTGAAGATTATTAAGGAGTTACATGACGAGGGGAACATGGGAAAGGATAAGAGTTTCCAATTTGTTTCGAAGTCATATTATTGGCCAACAATGAGGCGTGAAGTTGCTAAATTCGTGGATAGATGTCGAATCTGTCAAGTTTCAAAAGGAAAAACAACTAATGCAGGGTTGTACATGCCATTGAAAGTTCCAAGTCAACTCTGGACAGATTTGAGCATGGATTTCGTATTGGGTTTACCTCGAACTCAGAGGGGACATGATTCAGTATTTGTAGTTGTTGACCGTTTTTCAAAAATGTCTCGTTTTATTGCTTGCAAAAAGACTATTAATGAACTGAAGGTAGTTGAATTGTTCTTCCGTGAAGTGTATCGTCTACATGGATTGCCATGTTCAATTATTAGTGATCGAGACACAAGATTCCTTAGTTATTTCTGGAAAACCTTGTGGAATTAGCTAATACAAGGCTTAACTTTAGTAGTGCTTATCATCCTCAAAGTGATGGCCAAACAAAAGTTGTGAATCGTTCGGTGTTATACTATGGCGTATGGTTGGAGACAATCCGAAGAGTTGGGATCAGAAACTTGACAAGATGAATTTGCATTTAATCTTCAGTAAACCGTAGTCTGGGTATGAGTCCGTTAGAGGTTGTTTATGGCTACAATCCACGAGCACCAGTAGATTTAGCACCTGTTCCTGATCTGAAGAGAATTGAAGTTCATGCTGAAGAACGTATACAACAGTTGTAACAAGTTCACAAGTTGGCTGAAGAACAATTGCTTCAGGCTAATGAGAGGTATAAGGAGGCGGCAGATAAGAAACGCAGGGTTGTGGATTTTGCAGTAGGATATTTCGTATGGGAAATATTGACAAAAGATCGTTTTCCATTTGGCGAGTATAATAAACTGAAGGCGCACAAGATTGTTCCCTTGGAAATGGTCGTGAATATTATTCCTAATGCCTACAAGTTAAAGCTTCCAAGTCACATCTGGACTTCTGATGTTTTTAATGTCAACCACTTGGTGTTGTATAATAGTGATAATTCTGATGATGACCAAGAAAATTCGAGGGCGAATTTCTCTCAACCCTGGGAGAATGATGCAGATGAGCAGGCTATAGCCTATTTGGAGGCTAAAGACCCGAGTGTCGTAATTTAGCTCAAGAGGGGTCAATTGTGATTGGAAACGGGCCAACGATCAAGACATGCAAATTTGTCGCATGGTCTTCAGGTTTTAGCCAAACTCCATCGTTTAGGGCTTCAAACAGGCGTTTTTGCTATTTTAGGAAAGTTTTTGTTTTGTTAATAACTTCTTCGTTAGGAGTCCGTTTGGGTCGCCGTTTGCGGCAAATGGTTTTATTTTATGAGTATTTTTATTATTTTTGGTCGACCAAAATTTTCCATAAATAGCAAATTAGGGCTTAAGTCGGTTTAGGGGTTTTTTTCATCCTTTCTTGACTAGGAAGTTAGGGTTTTTCCCCAAGTCTGTAAAAGAGTCCTCCATATATTATTTTAAGCAGTTGAATTTGATTAATAAGAATTATTTTCTAAAACTTGTTCAAGTTTAATTGATTATTATTTTAAAGTCGGGAAACTGAAGTCTAAATAATTATCGTTGTCCATAGTCAATATTCCTAGGAATATTTGAAGTATGAACAAAACCTCTCTTTTCTTTCTTTTCTTTATTATCCACTGTATCACAATTCAACAACTATTTTATGATTGACCTGTTTGGGACACTTTAGTTTTGCCTTTGGTGTTGAGAATAATTATTTTAATGTTTCTTTATATGGTATTTAAAATCTTGCCTCCAAGCAAAATAAGGCTGATGATGTTAGATGGAATGTCATTATTCCATATACTCTGTAAAAATATATGGTGCTGCAGAAATAGTCAAGTTTTTTCTCAAAAGAAATTTAAGTGGAAAGATGGGTGGGAATTGCTTATGATTTTGTTGCTGAATTTAGTCATGTCCGTAACTTAACTTGTAGGCATGTTACTGAATCTTCTATTTGTATCCAATAGACATATCCTGGTAATAGTTTTGTTAAATTGAATGTAGATGGTGTTGATAGACACATTTACGTGTCTTATTTGATCTCATCTTTATATTGATAGTACTCACTTTTTGTACTAATATTATTAATTTTTATGTTTTTATGTATTTTTGTAAAAGTAGTACTTGTGGTAAAATGGGCTTAAAAAGTGTTAAAGGCACCCAAAAATTGATAAAAATACCCTCTAGAAAGTGTTAAAGGAACCCATGCCTTGGATAAGGGCAACACCTTCTTTTGAATTCAAAACAAAAATTGGCGGGAAAACTTTGTGTTCTAACTGTGAAGAATTTGTACGTAAATTGAACAAGATTTTAGGTTGTTAAGTCAAAGATTATACTCTTGCCATATAAGTATGAGTTTTACATGACTTGGAAGACTAGAAAAAAATCAAATCTCGTGCTTGAGAAAAACAGTTAGATGTACGTTAAAAAAGGGAAGAAAATTTCTCGGGTTTGATTTAAAGACAAAGAAAATATTCTCTGATCTTATCTTGGGTTTGACTCAGCAAAAGCATCGAGTATATCCTTCTCGAGAAGGAAACAATATCAAGAATATCAAAACAGAATTTCTTGAGAAGAAAAGAAAAATGTTTCCGAGATTTTTCTTTGAATCTGCCAAGATTATTCTCATTGAATAGAAGATATTTACGAATATTTGAGGTGGTGATATAATATAAATAGAATACCAAAAGGAAAAGTTAAGGAAGTTGGCTTCATCCAGAATCATGAGAAATAAAACTCAGAAAAATTCTGCATCACATCGAGGATGAAGAAGAAGAAGAAGGAAACAGGTCTCCAGAACTATTGCTAAAACCGTGGTATTTTCCTTTATATTTAATATCTTCAGCAACGGTTTTATGAATAGTTCCTGTGATAGTTTTGATCTTTAATTTACACAAAGACTGTGCTTTATTCAATTGCACCTGAAATGAGTCGTTGATTCATACAAAAAACTCTTGTAAGCATTTTAAAATTATTTTTCTCCATGAGTAGCTAAATTATTTTTCTAGGGTATAAGAGGAAGCTATTTTTCATGTGTACTTTTAATATTTAATTTCTTAGACATAAGTTACTCTCTTTATTTGTGTTACTGAATGTTTAATAGCTTCTCTTCTAAAATGATTCATGTTAATTGTTCTGAATAGTTTTTAGGCTATTGCTCTTTTATAAGAGAAGGTAATTATATTTTTGTATAACGATATAAATCGTAAAATAAATTAAAATGTTGTATTTTCCAAGGCCTATGATTGGGTTCGAAATGGTCTTGATTAGTATGAGAGTATTATGTTTAGGATATTACGTTTGAATTACCAATATCAGAAGTGGTGGAATCCAAAACCCTAGACCTTTCTTTTTTCTGGTTTATTAATTTTTTTAGTTATCTTTACATTTAAATTCATAAAATTCATCCACAACGATTTCTTTGCTTTAGCACATAATTTGGTTAGTAACTAGAAATAATATTATCAATCTCCGTAGACGAATCTGTATTTATCGCTTCTACTTTGTAGACGTTGTGCGATTACGTCTATAGTTTTTTATTCTAACAGCTGCTTTTAATGATGCTAGGTTGGTTGGAATTGGTAGAGTGCTGCGCGGGGAGGATGAAATATTTTTGGCTATTTTTACTAAACATATTTATATAAATTCCAACGATGTTGCTGAGCTTTGGGCTATTAGAGATGAGTTTTACTTGGCAAACTCTCTTGGCATCACAAACCTGATAGTAGAGAGTGACTCTCAATATGCCATTAATATATTCAACAAGGGTACATGCAGATGAAATATGATATATTGCTTCTGTTTTGGGGGACATTGGATAATTGTGTCTTCTGTTTGATCAAATATCTTTTGTTCTTCACTATATGGACGTTAATTTTGTTACAGATGTTTTGTCTAAAGAAACTGCAAACGATTATATTATTCAGGTTTGGGCTAATAGACCTCATGATCTTTGTGTAATGTTTTGTACAATATGATATGGGGAAAGCCTTCCCCAGGTCTATAAGGCTTATGTAGTTTTTGTTTAATATATTCCTTTTACAACAACAACAAAAAAGACTAAAAAAAAGTTCATCATAATAGGCGTGATTTTTATTGGCAGCCGTACAGGAAAAAAAGGTTTCTTATTATGTCAGCATAAATATGGACCATTAGATTTTTCTCATTTATTGGTCTAAAAGATTTGTCAAAAAAATTTGACAAAACCTTTATCATGGAATCTCACCTCATTTTTTAATTCAAATTGTATTAAATGGTTCAATAGATATGACATACCTCGTATAATTGTTTTCTAGTCTAACAAATTTATTTTATGCATAAAAAAAATTAACCAATATCCGAACAACTAAATTAAAACTAAGAAACACCGATCACATCCACAGCCAAAAAGGCCCAAAACCAACAAAATATAAAAATAATGTACATCACTATTGTTAACCTCTTGAGTCTTACTGATAAAAGCAAAAATAACTTGTTAAATAATAACCTATTATTGGGGATGTAACTCTTGGGTTTTGAGAGCTTACAAGATGACAAAATATGGTCATCTTGTATCCAACTCAAAAAATCCTTATCCTAGTATTTTATATAATATCTAGACTACCTTAGATTAATTAGTGCTAATGAAATTAATTATCTAATTTAATGAAGATTAGTGATTGATTAGATAAGTAATGTGATTTAAATTTACGGTTTGAAAATCAAAATCAAAATCAAATTAAACCTACGACTGAGAAAAGATGAACTCCCAGCCGTAATGTGTAGTTACGGCTGGCTAATGTATACAACCCTATCGTGGATAAGTGTATAGGTTAGGTCTGTAGACATCGACTGATGTGGTTGTAACAGTGGTAAGAAATGAATTGTTCAAGACTTCTGAAGATTTTGATTTTAGACTTATATTTAATTTAATCTAGCAAATATATACAAAATATGATAATAATATTTAGAGATACTAGGACTCAGGATTCCACCAATATTCATATTCATGTGGTTCAAATATTAATTCTTGACAATTATAGCTCAAATAATAGAAATATTGACTCTGATTTTTTGCCAAAGTAGATTTTTTAAAACATTAGATGTAAATTATAAGCATGGCGCATCAAAGGTACTTAAGACTAAGCATACACCATCAAACAAGATCAAATAATTAAGAAAAATCATAAATCAATTTAAATTAATACAAAAAGTCATAAAAGAATTAATATATTTACCACAATCATGAAAAATGGTTTCCTCCATTGTCCTAGTGATGGAGTTTAGCTCCTCATATTGAAAACACTCTCAAAATATTTATTCATAGCCCAAAAAGTGTTTACAAAGATGAAAAAGAAAAGAAAAATAATAAAATTGAGAATTTGCAACATTATATAAGTGTTACAGACTCTCCGTTATAGCCCAAGTGTTGCAAATTCGAAATAAAATGTTGCAAACTAACTGTGATACACACTCATTGAAGAACGACAGTTTCTGGGCGCTGTGAAGTTTTAAAGCTTTAGCGACTGTTCTCAGGAGTCTCTTTCTTCTTCTTCTTCTTCACGGGATGAACCCTAGTTTTTTTTTTCTGATTTTTTTCTTTGATTTTTCTTTCAATCTGGCAAAAAAAAAGTCTCTTCTGATGCTTACCCTTGGTCTCTATTTAAATTACAATAACAAATCTTGCCCCAATAACTCCTCCAAATCCTTCATAGACCTTGGATTTAGTGAATATCTTCTCGTGAAATATTTTTCTCGATCAATGGTATCATGCGTGATCTGTTTCCTTCTCATAACTCACCTATAAAGCTCGAGAGGATTTTTTTTAATTGTGTTTCTTATTCGAACCTTAAGAAAATATCACAGAGAATATTTTTTTTGCAAATCAAACTGCCGAGATTTATTTTCCTTGGTCCCGATTTTATTCACATCTCGATCAAACCCTTCGTATTTAATTCTCACACAAACTCTTTGATGATGTTACTCGAGAATAATATTTTTGACTTAAATCAGACTCGAGAATATAATTACCTTCCCTTTTTAAACTTCACAACCTGTTTTACAAGACTATCTTTGGTTTGTTTCACAGCACGACTCAAACATGTTTTCCAAACTTATCCAAGCTTCTAACAATCGGGCAATAATATCTTCTTGTCTTAACTCCCAAATCTTCTCCAAAACTTGCTCGTGATTTTCACAGTTTGAGAAAGTAAAGTTCCCGCCAAAGTTCATGTTTGAAATTAATAGGGTGTTTGGATGCATACTAAGAAGTAGCTTTTCGACCTCTAGAAGTCAGGAGTCGGTTTGACAATATTATTTCAAAACGACTTCTAGAAGCAAAAAAGTCAACTTTTTGTGAAGCAAAATATTTTTGTTTCTGACTTATGGAACTGAATTCTGCTTCTGGAGAAGCAGAATCACTTCTACTTCTGGTAGCCAAACTGGTTATAAGAAGGTGGGTGCTTTATCAATTCATGGGTGTCTTTATCACTCTTTAGACGATTTTTCCAAAAATACCTACAAACATAATAAAATGCCAAAATTAGTACACAATCGAGCACTATCAATATAAAGAATTGAGAAAAATCAAACACAAAAATGTGTTTATCATCGACCCAGCCGTAAAATTAACTTACGGTTAGCTTTTGTAGTAAACCCAACGGTAAGGAAAAATAGTTGTGTAGTTTACGGTTGGGTTTGGTACTGAAGCCAACCGTAGGAAAAGGTTATGTTTAGCTTTTGTGTTAAACTCAGTCGTAAGGGACTATGACCCTGAATGTGTTTATTTTTTTTAAGTAATTGATATGGAACACTAATACTCATTAATTCACGTTAAAAACAAAATTTTATAACAATATTCATTTAGTGAAACGACATTACAATAAGGGAAAAGAAATAAAGTAGAAACTAATGTTACATGAATAGTTAAGCAGCAAAATACAAGTCCCTTTTCATCAAAATATCATAGAACTCTTGATTCCTGAACTTTTCGCCAAAGATATCCTTATAACGAGCTTTCAAAATTTTATAGTATAGTTGAAATGTACTTAGTTGAATTATATTTTGTTTACTGTCGACAGTAGAATACATCATCTTGGTTTCCACCATAACCGATCTAAAATTTTCACATCGACTATGGAGTAGTTCGAATCTTTCCCCGATGTTTTGGTATGATTTTCCATTTCGATTGTCGTATAATGCGAAAAAAATTATGGAGACAAGGTTCCAGAAATAATCCGCGGGTTGTTCCAAGTTGATGTTACGGTCTTGATCATGTTGGGTGGTCGTCAACCATGTACGAGCTATGGCAACATCTTCTCTAGTGGAATTTTGTATCCATGGGTTTGTTGTTCTAATTTTTTTGGATTATGAATAAATGAGACGTGAAACAATTTGAGAAGAGAAGTATATATGTGTGTTTATGTTGAGAGGAGAAAATTCTATATTTATAAATGAATGACCCAACAATTAATTTTTTTGAAAAATCAAGTCGTTGGGTAGTAGTTGCACAATTGTACATTGGTATTGTAGCCTTTTTAGAGAATTTAGGATGTTTACGGCTAGGAAATTGGTATGACGACCTAGCCGTAGTCATGCCTTATGGGAATTTACGGTTAGGTTAATGTACAAACCTAGCCATAGGAGAAAACTCAGGGTTCTTTAGGCTAGGTCAGCGTACAAACCTAAACATAGGTGAAAACTCAGGGTAACTTACGGCTAGTTTAATGCGCAAACCTAGTCGTAAGAGAAAACTCAGGGTCACTTACGGCTAGGTCATTGTATAAATCTTGTCGTAGGAGAAATCTCAGGGTCACATATGACTATGTCAGTGTATAAACCTAGCCGTAAACTAGACCTAAGTTTCTTACGGTCGGGTTTTGTAATAATCCCAACCGTAAATCTGATATAAATTCCAGGACCTCTAGTTTTACGGTTAGGTTTTTTGGACGTTTGTTAAATTCAAGGTCACTTACGGCCATTTTTTGAAGCTGCAGCTAGTCGTAAACCTGACAGAATTTAAAAAAATGTCAACTTACGGTTAGTTTTTCAAGTACTCGACCTAGTCGTAAGTGACCCTGAATTTCCATTTTTTACTAACTTTTGTGATATTTTTCATTGTATTTGGAATGAGACAATAAGAAAACTAATAATCATTCATTCAAGCTAAATTCATATCCATAACTAAAGAAATATATCCTTTAAATCCATTAACTCCATAAATTCAATCATAGCTAAAAATCCATAAATTCATTAACTAAAGAAAGTACTAAATATCCATATCTGCAACAAAATAAGAAAAAAATTCAACCCCGACCTTCACCTTTACCATGACCTCGACCTTTTCCTTTACCCTGAGATTGATCTTGAACAATCTCTTCACGAACCTCTTCATTTGAACCTCCACTAGATGAAGAACCATTGGGAGTAATAGTAGTTGTTTAAAAGCTAGAGGATGCATACCTATCTCTCTTGGAGCCCCTAGTTTCTTCGTCATCGTTGGAATGATAGAGATATCCAAATTCACGGTTAGGTAAACGTTCAATCTTTCCTTACAGTCGTCTTTGTCCCTCAACCCTCAAAAATTTACCACAATTAGAGTAAAATCTCATATCCTTCACCAGCCACTTAACTCGTTTGACCTATTTTTCATATCAAAGTGTCCAAATTTTAAATATTTATACAAAATTTGAAAAACTAATACAATAAGAAATGAAATAGTGTACGTACCACCATAAGATATCTCTCCTAATAAAAACTTGATTCCTTCGAGGAACCTAGATGATCCACAATGTTGTTGAAATATGGTATCGCATCCGACTCCATATTTATCACATAAGGATGACAAAATTTGTTAAACCAAGTCAAGTAGTTATCATTGGATATTTTTGTGCCATGAAATACACAACACTCAGTCAAATCTATTTGGTAGGGGGCTCGAATGTGACCATTCCAATCCTCGACCGATGCAACAGGGTTGTGAACCAATATAACATTACTAAATGAAAGACTAGAGTGTGTTTTGTCCACTTTAAAGTGTGCATCCTCATCGCAAATAATTTTCTGGACATACCAATTTTGACGGAGTGTTCTACGAGGGTTGTAAATGACGTACCTTGTTGGATGATACAGTTGTTTGTTGTAGGTTGCAACATCGGTAAATATATGAGCATCATTAACATTTTCATCAAGCCTGAGGTACGGGTCAAACACCACATTGTTAGTTGTCAAAGCGTCCAATTTAACCCTCATCTCAACCATCTTACCCTATTTATCCTTTAGTTGATTTTCTGAGAAGGGATATCTGCTTCCTGTTGGAACAGGGAAACACTAATTTTTATCCCCCAAGGGTCTCCTCAAGGTAGGAAAATGGTCGTAAACTCATGACTGTGCAAAAGGGGGAATTATATTAAACACAAATCAATATAAAATTTGAACAAACATTGAAAATGTAACACAAAATTACTTGGAGAAAACAACATTCCCCGAAATTTCTGTTTGGTTCCACCTTGAAGCTTTACCAAGACTCCAAAAAAAAGGTGGCAATGCCCCACGAGTACTCTGCTACCTTGTTGAACTCCGGCTCAAAACTGAGATATTGAAAGACCTGTAGATAGCAAGTGTTCACCCTGTTACCAGAAAGATCGAAAAATATGATGGTGCCAAGTGCGTACAAGAAGTAAGTTGTAGTTGTATGTCTAACTGATGTTGTTGTAAAAGTGGTAGATAAGATCGTTCACTCGGACTTGTGAAGATTTGATTTTAGACCTAATTCTAATTTTAATATAGAAAATATATACAAAAGATGGTAACAATATTAAGGATAACTGAGACGTATGATTTCACCATTTTTCATATTCATGTGGTTCAAATACTAATTCTAGACAATTATAGCTCAAATAATATAAATGTTGACTCTGATTCTTTGCCAAAAGTAGTTTCCTAAAACATTAGATGTAAATCATAAGCATAGCGCATCAAAAGTACTTTAGACTAAGGATACACCATCAAACAAAACAACACCTAATTAGTAAAAATCATAATTCAATTTAAATTAAAGCAAAAGTCATAAAATTATTAAATATAGTTTCCAAACAATTGTGAAAAATAGCTTCCTTCATTGTCATAGTGATGCGGTTTAGCTCATCATGCTCAAAACATCCTCAAAGATTGATGCATGGCTCAAAAAGTGTTTGAAAGATGAAAATAAGAGAAATAATAAAAGCAGCGAGTTTGCAACAGTGTTTTGGCGTTATAGACTCGTTGTTACAAAGTAAGTGTTACAAACTGAAGATAAATGTTGCAAAGATTAAAAGCTTTAGCAACAAAATCTTTAACCTTTTGGCCACGGAATCTTCAACCTTTTAGCAACGATTTCTTCATCTTCTTCATCACGATCATGTTTTTTTTTTCTGATTTTGATTTCTCTTTTTCTCTGGCAGATCCAGGCCCACCTTAAACTCTTCTCCAAACATCTATTTATCCTAAACAACAACCCAACTATCAAATCTTCCTAAAATATATTTCTTGTAATTCTCATATCTTTCTCGAGAACTTTGTCCCATTCTTCTCACGTGGTTCGTTCATCTTTTGTGATTCTGCTTCCTTATAAAACACTTGAGAATAATGTCTTCTCGATAAATCAAATCTTTAAGGAGATAAAATATATTTTTTGTGAAGAATCGAATAATATCCGAATATATCTCATTCTTTTTTTTCTCAGAGAAACAAAATGACTGAGATATCATTTGATGTTGTTGATTGTGTCTTTCTTTTGTGTACAATTCCATATTAAAGCAAGAAGCTATTCTTGTCTCAATGGATTCAAAGAATAACCCCGAAAATATCATCTGAACCCTTCACAACTCGAGAGAGAAAGTTTACCAAAGTAGTTATCCTTCCCTGTTTAATCGAGTCTCAACTTGTCACGAGATATTTCGAGATTCCCATATTGCACAAACTCTTTTTATTAAGGCAAAGATATGTTTTTGTCTTTGAACTTTTCAAAATTTTCCAAAATTATCAACCAAAAATCTTTACAGTTTCACGCAGGTGATATGTAAATTTTTCCCGCCAAGACTTCATTTGAAACTGAAAAAGGTTGGGTGCCCTTAACCAAGGCATGGTTCTTTTATCAAATCTCGCGGGTGCCTTTAACAATTTTTGAAGCTGAATTTTGCACAATTGTTTATTATTCAAAATTACATAAAAACACAACAATTAACAATATTAGTATACAAATTTAAGCACTAACAATATAAATATGAGATCTAATAAAACACATAAATGTGTCTATCAAATACCCCCAAACTTATTATTTGCTAGTCCTCGAGCAAATATAATCTAGAAAAATAGAAATAAATTCTAACTCACTTTCGCAGGCATCACGCTTGCACTTAGCGTGTGCAACAAGCCTTTAAACCCATAAGTGTCCCTATCAGACGAGTTTTAGTCTCGTGAGGGTTTACCAGAGGTGTACCCACAAAACCTTTTACTCCAAAGCCTAGCTACTTGTGAACGATTGTGGGTAGACACTAAACAAGTTATTTAGTTGGCATACTAAATTTTTTGGCTATGGGAGGAATTACCCTGTTTTGAATCCAATTATTGTACATGATTTTGCACCCAAGCGTACTAAAATTCATATATAAGAAAACAAAGCTCTATTCAGATAGTCGTACAATGGACCACATTACTCGAAATCTAACAAACCACAATCACATGAATAGATTAAGAAGATGGATATGGAGATAGAAGTGTGCGCATGTTGACTAAGGTGAACGGTGTTTCCCAGAATATCTGAATGAACATCGTGCCAAGATAAACCCTAATGGACTGAGATACGCACCCACCTGTCTGAGTTCTAATTCTAGTATCAACTCAGCTGGTATATACAAGGGCCGTAGCGGTCGATTTATTGAATATATACAATTTTTTTTTCTGACAACATGATTAGATCTTTAAAATCTAAGCGCATGCTCTTTGTCAGCAGATTACATGATAGTTCCCATGGATCCTGTATTCCATGCTCGCTTGCTTAGGATACGAAGAAAGGGAGAACACACACATATTATTATCCAAGTGTCATTTTTTTATTATTATTATTGGTCAAGTTAAACTAAAATAATGGGACTTGATCTCAATCATTCTAATTCATCCTAGCGGCAACAAGACGATACTAGTGCCCCACCAAATCACTTAGAGAAGCACAAAATGTTGCAAAAATAAAAACAGAACGTGATATGGTGAGGACTCCGAGATATGGTGACGACTATCATGTTATTTCTAACACCTGAGCTTTGTCCTTTTATGAATATACCATTTAGATGGGTCCCTCAACTTCTACAACCAAGAAATTTGTTTCCATCTACTTAGGATGGTCAGTGTCATGCTGAATTGTTCATAAGTCTCTAAATTTTGAAGTTTTTGGTACAACTAATTTTTTTAAATTACTCCCTTACCCCCAAACTTAAATTGAACATAGTCCTCGATGTTCTAAAGATAAATGAATGAAAGCATGAACAAAGATTAATAATGATCAAAGTAAAAGAGATAGGGAAGAATATTACCAGCACCGTGTACCAAGAGCATATGGGTTGCCTCTCATAGAGATCTAAGCTTAAAGTCTTCATCCAGACCAAGAAAGGATTTAGTCACAATTTACGAATCATACAATAATAATATGAATAATTGCGGATCCTTGAAATCAATTGACTTTGACTTACTTTGTTGACCATAATGACGTTTTTTGAAAGTGGTGGTCATTCTTTAAAAAATGTTTCGATTCAGATTTCCTAAAATAATTAGGCTTAACTCCAATATTCAATATCTAACACATTTAAAATTCATATGTTCGCACATTTGGTAAATAAAATTTTGGTAGGACAACAAAGTCAATTATGATATTATTTCCTGGGTAAACCAAATCAACCATAAGATGGGTTTCTAACGATTGAATTTCATGTTGGACATAATCAGGCTTGGGGAAAATTGTATGAAGATGATATTTTAAAATGGTAGAGGCATATATGTCAAGTCCCAAGTGAGTGACTTTAAGCAGGGATAATTGAAAATCACAAGAATCTTCATCAAAACCATACAATGGGTTATCCAAGGTGTTCCTAAAAGACTTTTCTTCCAAATCAGTGATCTCTAGAGGTTCATCACATTCATATAATGGATTTTTAAACACATTATTTTGTAATGGATCATGAATAGTCCAACGGTTTATGACAACATCCTCACTCATCTCTACGAGTCTATCATCTTCGTCAGGGACTATGGTATTTGAATCGTTGGACTCTAAAACACTAGTCTCGGGATAAAATCGTTCCTCTAAACCATCATCGTCTTCATAATAACAAGTAAATATTTCACCATCTATAAAAATGGTGTCTATAGTTAAATCTTTTTCCTCTTGAATAGGTCAATAGTCATTAACATTATTAGGATTGGAACTAGAAACTCCATTAATATCATGAAGGTCAATTATTGTAAAAATTCCCTCGTCCTTATAACTACGAATTTCAAATTCTTCGCCAATACTTTCCTCATCCTCATAATAATATGAACAAGTAGTGTCTTCAATTCTAACCTCGTTTTCTAGATTAGGTAAATAGTTGTCATTATTATCAAGGATAAAATTGGAAATACTATTTTGACAATTAAATTCATTTTGAGCAATATTAGCAGCTAACCGTTCATTTTCAATTTTCTCCTCATCTAAACGTGCATTAATTTCACTGAGAGTAGCACTTATAGCTTGAAGTATTTCTGTTATCTTCCGCCCATTTTTATCTAATTGATTGAGTTTATCATTCTGAGAATCAGAAGAAAAATCATGACTTTTGTGAAGTTTCCAAATAATACTGGAGGGTATCATCTGAAGATGAGGAACTAATATTTTGTTCAGAATAATATTGTTTATTTACCCGTTCGTACGACTGGTGAGCGTGCGAATAGTAATTGGGATCACTATGGTATGAACCATAACCTCCATAGGGTTGGTAGTGGTCCCAAGTACTATCCATATTATGGTCATAGTACGGGTAATGTTCATTTAGAAATTCAGTCGGATATTCATTGTATTGGCTATCGTAATACCAGTTTGACTTTTTTTTATATAGTGCACGTGCAAGTGAAGGTTCGATTAAAATAGGTAAGCTTAGGTTACCTTAGCAGAATATAGGTACATTCAAAGAGTGGTCAAAGGTATGAGGCTAAGGCCTGTGGACTTTCAGCTGGTAACTCCCATCAGGCCCAAGGTACGGGTTCAGCTTACTTATCCACGGGTTTCCTAAAATCGGTAGTTTGACGATGGAATTGGTATGTGCAAACTGTCTTTTTTTTTTTATATAAAAAATAAAATAAAATCTAAAAGAAATATATACAAATATTTTTTTTTAAAAAAATATATAAAAAGATTGAGGTATACTACTTACCTTTTTTAGTAGGCAATTTCGATAATTAATGTAAAAGATCACCTACACATCAAAGCTAAGAAAATACCCAAGTAAACTCTAAAAGATAAAATAAAAATAAAATACAATTAAAAAAAAAAAATCCTAATTAAAAATTAAACCTAATTTTTTTTAAAACCTTAACCTAAAAACAATTCCGCGTTGGCGGCGCCAAAAATTGATGTTGTTATAACAGTGGTAGATAAGATCGTTCACTCGGACTTGTGAAGATTTGATTTTAGACATAATTATAATTTTAATCTAGAAAATGTACACAAAATGGGTAGCAATATTAAGGATAACTGAGACATATGATTTCACCATTTTTCATATTCATGTCGTTCAAATATTAATTCTAGACAATTATAGCTCAAATAATATAAATGTTGACTCTGATTCTTTGCCAAAAGTAGATTCCTAAAACATTAGATGTAAATCATAAGCATAGCGCATCAAAAGTACTTTAGACTAAGCATATACCAGCAAACAAAATCACACCTAATTAGTAAAAAATCATAATTTAATTTAAATTAATGAAAAGTCATAAAAGAATTAAATATAGTTACCAAACAATTGTGAAAAATAGCTTCCTCCATTGTCACAATGATGGGGTTTATCTCATCACGCTCAAAATACCCTCAAAAGATTGATACATGGCTCAAAAAGTGTTTGAAAGATGAAAAGAAGAGAAAATAATAAAAGCAGCGAGTTTGCAACAGTGTTTTGGCGTTTCAGACTCGTTGTTACAAAGTAAGTGTTGCAAACTGAAGATAAATGTTGCAAAGATTAAAAGCTTTAGCAACAAAATCTTCAACCTTTTGGCCACGAAATCTTCAACCTTTTAGCAACGATTTCTTCATCTTCTTCATCACGATCCTAATTTTTTTTTTCTGATTTTGATTCCTTTTTTTCTCTGCCAGAGCGAGCGAGCCCCCCCCCCCCCCTTAAACTCTTGTCCAAACCACTTTTTATACTAAACAACAACCCAACTATCAAATCTTCCCAAAATATATTTCTTTTAATTCTCATATCTTTCTCGGGAATTTTCTCCCATTCTTCTCACGTGCTTCCCTCATCTTTTGTGATTCTGCTTCCTTATAAAACACTCGAGGATAATGTCTTCTCGATAGATCAAATCTTTAAGGAGATGAAATATCCTTATTATGAAGAATCGAATAATATATGAATATATCTCATTCCTTTTTTTCTCTGAGAAACAAAATGACCGAGATATCATTTGATTTGTTGTTGATTGTGTCTTTCTTCCGTGTACAACTTCATATTAAATCAAGAAGATATTCTTGTCTCAATGGATTCAAAGAATAACCCCAAAATCTCATCTAAACCCTTCACAGCTCGAGAGAAAAAGTTTCCCAAAGTAGTTATTCTTCCCTGTTTAATCGAGTCTCAACTTGTCACGAGATATTTCAAGATTCCCATGTTGCACAAACTCTTTTTATTAAGGCAAAGAGATTTTTTTGTCTTTAAACTTTTCAAAAGTTTCCAAAATTATCAACCAAAAATCTTCACAGTTTCACGCAGGTGATATATAAATTTTTCCCGCCAAGACTTCATTTGAAACTAAAAGAGGTTGGGTGCCCTTAACCAAGGTATGGGTGCCTTTAACACTTTTTGAAGATGAATTTTGCACAACTGTTTAATATTCAAAATTTCCTAAAAACACAACAATTAACAATATTAATATACAAATTTAAGCACTAACAATATAAATGTGAGATCTAATAAAACACATATATGTGTGTCTATCACTAACCCTTGCAGCATCCATCTTCCTATCCTTGAAACTTTGGAACTTATCCCTCAGACGACTCAAATTTTTCTTTTTTTCCATGGATGGCGCAATCATTGCACCATCCTTATTATTCTTCCTTTTTGTGCCGAAATCATCCTATCCCTTCTGCCTTTCTCCGATTCCAATGTCAAACTCTTATACGGCTTCATTCTTGTGTCATCCAAGACATTCAAAGGCGATCTTAAAAAGATCTTCAAAAGGAATAGAGTTGTTGAAACCCTTATGCACAGCTTTTCCATCCACGGAAAGGCCTGTAATTTGGAGAGCATCGTCCGGAGTGATAGTCATCTTGCCGACCAGAAGATGAAACGTTGTTGTCTCGGTATAATACCTCTCCCTAAAAGGGCAAATTGTAAAAAATTCACCGCCGTATGGCTGACCGGCGATTACTAGCGATTCCGGCTTCATGCAGGCGAGTTGCAGCCTGCAATCCGAACTGAGGACGGGTTTTTGGGGTTAGCTCACCCTCGCGGACAACAACGTACGTAGATAGTTCAAAAAATATAATTTTGAGCTCTAATTTTAACAAATGTACCCTGATTATGCAATAAAATTGATAGAAAAATGGTGGGTTTTTCGATTCATATCTTAAACGAGTCATTCTGGTGTATTAGCATGATTTTCTTCTTCTTCCTCGCTGGTCGATTGATGCAGTGGCTTTTCGGGTTCTTTGGCAAAACTTGAACTCAAATCACTGGTTGTCTTCTTGTGTTTAAATTGTTTCCTTTGGTCTCTTACTTCGACTTCATCTTGTTTTATAGAAAAAATTTAATCGTCGATGAATAATTTTTAGAATCGATGATTAATCGTCATTTGAAGGGGGGAAATAGAGAAGATGAGGATGAATTACGGCTGAAGAGGAGAAGAAGAATAGAAGGAGAGAAGATGAAAAAATTAATTAGATTTAGATTGTTTTTGTTTTTATATTAGATTTAGGGTAATTGTGGAGGAAGGATATTTATAACTTTTAACATGGCTATTAAATCACCCCGTTCTCCATTTTAGACATCTTTATCCATTACAAACCTAAATAAACATCACGATAAATCATGTTTCAAGGTACATATTTTTTTCAATTTTAATCATCATAGGACTGTTGAAGTCATGGCTGTGGACATCACCAAATCATTAATTGACCGTACAAATATAATGACCAAATTCTTCTCCATTTACATTAGCTCACGATCACGACACTAATAATGGAGATCATCACATTTTCAAAATCAATTTATTTCAGCATTTTGAGCTTCGTCATCTTTTGAGCTGTATATCTTTTCGTCATCAAATAATGAGACCACTAAAACATCATCAGTGAGTAAACATACTTCGACAAATATTTACCCGTACGAATGGCATATATAAACAAGACAAAAATTTCCTCGACCTGGTATTGCAATTTTCTTCGTAAATCTTATTTACAAAAAACAAAAATGGTCTCAGCTGTATTCGTATAAAAACTCTTATTTTTTTAGATCTATAGATACCATTTTTCAGATTGTACCATATATAAATCGTAGCTGAAAATTCTCCTATATTTTCTGCCCTAATCCGACGGTCAATATATCTTCTCTTTTTATTAACAAAAAAAATTAATCTCAGCTATATCCGACCGACAAAAACACTTATTTATCTTAGATCTACGGATACCATTTTTCAGATTATGCCATAAATAAATCGTGGCTGAGAATTCCCCCATATTTTCTTCCCTAATCCGACGGCCAATATATCTTCTCTTCTCTATAGTAATTAAACCATATTTCAGCAATAATCAACCTGCGTAATCTCCTCTTCCGTTACCTCAAATTAGGGCAAGGTCCAATCAATTCTCCTCCATCTTCCGTTTCAGAATTTTATCCCCTCTTCCCTTACCTCAAATCAGGGCAAGGTCCAATCCGTCGTCATCAGATTGTTCTTCCGTTTCAGAGAAAGATTGTTCTTCATTAACAGCAACATGAAAAAAAAAACCTTTTTGTTATCATGAGATAACCCTTTTTGTTATCATCAGATTTTTGGTTTTTCATTTGCTAATTTGGGTTTCTATCGGTGGTCTAAATTAATAGGGAAATTCCATGGTTAGTGAAGTTAAACCCTAAAACCATTCATCAAATCCCTAGATTGGACTTTTCAAACCCCATCCATCCCATCTCTTGAATCTTCAGAGATCTCCTCTTCACTCACATCTTTCATACTTTGATCTGCTTTAGTAGTTGATTGTGGTTGTTGATATTTTAATCGTGTTATTTGTTTGTGCATAATTATTACATTATTACAGGAAGTTGATGAAAAGAGAGGCATTGGTATAAAAGAAGCTTCAAATCAATTTATTATTTATGAAGCCATTCTGGTGCTGTATGTGGATACAGTTCCAATATTCAGTAAGGTATGTATATCCATTCGTTTTTCATTCCTGTATTCATTTTTGTATTCATCTATTTTACGATTTTTACTTATGTTATTAGATTTTAAATTTTTGAAGTTTAAAGATGATAATCACGAGGCCCTCTCCGTTTTTAGACATTATTTTTGGCATTTCCACACTCTGCCGAGTTACGTTTGGAGTTGATGGTCTCATAACAGACTATTCAGCTCCTCCTAACACCTACTTGAGTAAGTTTCTCCTTCAAACTGATTTCTCAACCCATAAGTAACTATCGTTTGGGTCTTATGGACAGGTCTATAACTTAAATCTAATGGAACTGAGTTATTTTTGGACCATCGTACCAATGCAGGATCTCCATGTGCTGACCTTGATGCAACAAATCTTCCATACACAATTTTACCGCCTCAACTAGGAGAGGTGCTCAGCTTGGCAGAACTAGGTGCACTACCACCAGCTGACTCTCCAGCTCTATCCCTTGAACCAGATGATTTGGTTGATCCACCTTTCCCCCAGTAATTGAAGAACTTCTCCAGGTATGAACATCTTAAGAAGCTTTAGTTCTCATTAAAGCAACCACAATAAGTACACAGTACAGCTTCAACTATATGAAAATATATGTTTATTCCTCTTCCTCTTTTATAATACTCGCCAGATAAAATTAGAAAAATCGAAGATTTATCGTTCATGTCTGACTGTGTAATGTTTTTCCAGGAGGAGATACTGGATGAAACTGATGAATACATAAATATCCATAACAGGTATGTAATTTCACTCTATTTCTCCCCTAAAAGGTTATCTCGCATTTGTACACTTGATACCTCTTCTATGCTAGCAAGTAAGAAGTGTAGGATGCTAGGATCTGTATCATTCACATACTCCCTAAACCCGCTCTCCCTCAGCAATGGCAACACCAGACCCAAAGAAGAGTTCAGAGACTTTGACGACAAGGACTTCAGAATACTTAGTACCATGGTTTCTTAAAACATGCTTAGTTATAAGAAGATCGATAACTGTAACAAAATTTCTAGGACCAGCTGCAAGACGATAAATTTGTCCATATTTTTTGCGTGGTATTTCTATCTACTAAGAACAACTACACTGGTACTCCCTCTCTCTTTCTTATCTTGATCATTTCTTCATTTTGTGAATTAAAGAAATCTCATTTCTTCATTCCTTTAACTCAATTAGGTTCTTAATTATGCCTATAATCTTTGCTCGAGCTTTCTTAGGCTAGATGATTATGTATGGATGGTTTTCTCGATACTATAGTTTGAATGCCTATTAGATGTTACAATCTCATGACAACATTTGCTTGATACTATAGTTTGAATGTCCATTTGATGTTACAATCTGATGACAAATTTGCTTCTTAGTTTGTGATTGGCTTTCTATTGATTTCTTTGAACAACTGATAGTAGTGCCATTTAGGTACCTTTAGCCCACATCAGTTTTACCAAACTGCCACTCCTGTAACAATTATGTTTAAAAGAGTAAGGTTTTCTTAAGTGGAGTCTATTTATAATTAACAATAAAATGTGGTCCAACTTTGTTCAGGAATGAGGTTGCTCAAAACAATCTAAAATTTGTGTCATTTGGATGTAAAGAGCCCCACAAACAAATATGTTCGGAAATGGGATGGTTATGTGTTCAATCTAATATTTTATTCTGCTATTTGCTCTTCTCTTTTAGGTGATTTGTAATCACATGGGATGGGGAGTCAATACAGGGCTTCCATACATCTGGCACAGCAAGGCTAGTAACCCCTTCGTTAACTTAAAAAAGGAATATAAGGGTATCTACTGGCAAGAAGAGATCATCTCATTCTTCCAACAAATAGTCATGCCAAAAGAATGCACCATCATTCAAGCATATCGAACTATCAAAACAGGTACAAGAGAAGCTTGGAAAGTTAGATCCTTCACCAAGCTGGCTGAAGCCATGGCTACAGGGATTGAAGCTTGGGATGAGCTACCCAAAACTAAAGTTGCCGCTGCAAAAGCTCAGAGACACTGAAAAGAGTGACTTTAATCTCTTAGTTTTCATTTAAGTTATTTTTGTATTGTCATATCATTATTTATATTCTCTTTGGCTCTCTATAGCTTATCTACCAGAAGCTCTGGAATATTTTGTTATGTTTAATTTTTGCAAGCTGGTGGATGTAATCTTTTTCTTGGTGTTTGACAAATTCTGTTGGTTTTTTTTGGATAATTTGGAGTTCTTGGGGTTTCTTTATATATTTGTTCAGTCGAAAGAATGTGCAACTTGATGAATAGCCTGGCTAACACATAGACCCGCCTCTCATGAAATTTATATGTACAGAATCCATAATTTAGATATGATAAAATGGACTTGAAAAGTAACTCCAAGATGGTAGTTAAAACAAATAATAAAAAAAACTCCATTTTCACTTATTGCCTCGTCTAAATGCTCATAAGTTGAACAATAGGTATACAAACCACAGGAACGCCTGATACACTATTATGATTATGACACAGATTGCCAAATAGCCCGTATGAACAATTAAAATGGAAAACTACCGTATTACATTATCAACTAAGCAAAAACAAGTTCTTAGAATTTAAAGATAAAA
Source organism: Papaver californicum (assembly GCA_023531435.1). NCBI lineage: Eukaryota > Viridiplantae > Streptophyta > Magnoliopsida > Ranunculales > Papaveraceae > Papaver > Papaver californicum. The sequence continues at coordinate 423,858 of JAJJMC010005013.1, forward strand.
ATATGACTGTTATGCTTAATCATTTTCATGTTCATTGAAGGGTTTTCGATAAAAAATGATCATCCTTAAATGTAGCCGGTAATTTTTCAATAAAAAGAAAATATGGGGTGCCTCCCTACAAATTCAAAAACTCATAAATCTTAATTTTCAACAGACCAAACCTATGCCATAACGGCACGGGTTATACCCTAGTATTAATTTTTTTAAAAAAATTGTTTCCTGTATGAAGGGATCAGGGGTCACCAGCAGCCCGTCACCACTTTTTGTTTGACCTGACTTGACCAGACCGATCGGTCTGAAAAAAAATCCAATGTCAAAACGGTATATATTACCTCTATTTTAAAAAAAGATATATAACTTGTTTTATATATAAATTTGTAATTATACATACAACGAATCTATCTTTTAAAAATAGAGGGAGTAAACGCCTTATGTTTTTTCTCTTTCCGTTCTACGGATCGAGAGACTTACTGAGTTAACATAGAACACTAGTGGAGAATGGGCTTTTTAGAACGGATTGGGCCATATGCGAAAGAACTGACTTGGCCCGCACACCTTTGTTAGCGCCGATAGAGTCGACCTTTTCTAAACAAAAACATGGAAAAATTTAAGCTTCGATAGAATCATAGCTTTTCTGAGGGATAAAATTGTAAGATATACACCCTTTCTGAAAGAACGGTCAGAGTAAACACTCTCTTTTCATTTTCGAGCAGATAAATCTCCCTCCCACCGACTCTTTTCTTTTCGGTTCTAAACCTTAACTACAGAACAACAAATTCTCTCAGATAAAAGTTCTCATCTTAATCTTCGCCTCTTCCTCCACCTCATTAGAAAATCAGGGTTTAATTTTTCTTCTCTGTAAAAAATAAAAAAGAAACCTAGGGCTTCCACTATCAATACTTTGTTTCTATTCTTTGCTGCAAATTTCGAGTATTGACTTCAACAGGTGTAGAATATAACAATTCTCAAGCTTAAGTTATTATGATGGTTTTATTTCTGATCCTAGGTTGTTTCTGATTTTGACTTTCTGTTTATTGTTTTAGGAATTTCAAAGATTGCGTATGAAGTTTAGAAATCAATCAGAGGCTTATGGATCTGGAGAAATTATATCAATCAATGAAGGTCATTTGAAAAAATCTACAGGGTAATTGAACCTCTTTATTTTCATCCATTAAAACTTTTTATAGGGTTTTGGTCATTTCAGATCTACTTTTGGTTGATTTCAATAAGTCATTTTGGATATGATTCCTTATTAACTTTCTATTAGGATGTAAAGATTTTGATTTCTGTCTTCTCAAAGTTTGAATTTTGTAATTAGTTTGCTAAAAAGTTATGTATTTCTGAATTGAAAGTGGAAAATTTTGCAAAATTGATGTTTTTTTTTGTTGCAAAATTGAGATTCCCATGTTGTGTTTGATCAGATTGAGGTGTGAAATTTGATCAGATTGAGGACTAGTAGTCATGGATTGATACATCTGTTGTAGTAGATAACCATTGTACGTATGCTTTCGGGTTAATGGGGGTAGTTTAAGTGGGAATATCTACGAAAATTCTTGTTGACTGAGTTAATTACTTTTATAATTTCTCTTATTGCAAAGCATTGTTACAAGCAAGTCTAAAACTTAGGTAGCTACATTTGAAAACAGTAGGCTTTAGGTGAGTTTTTGTTAGGAAGTTATTAAAGACTTACTAATGTATGTCTCATTTTAAAATCCTATCCTCTAGTGGCATATAACATTTTAGTTGTTTGAGTTTTTCTGATGTTTATTACTGCAGTGTGGCTTACTAATTGGATCTGGACTACATCACTCAGAGATTGGCCACTTTTCATGTGTTGGTATGTGTCTACTCTCTAACAAAATTCCCTTGCTTTCTTATAAAGAACATAGAAGCTTGAGTTTGAAGTGAATATATCCGTGGAATATCCTGACATAAAATATTTTTACGCTGTGTTACATTAAATTTCAGTCTCAGCCTACCTATATTTGCGGTTGCTTCTTGGTTGAAAAGTTAGTTCAAAATAAGCTTGTTTCGGAACCAGTAAGTAATAACAAGGTTATTTCATTTAGCCGTCAGCATAGCTACCCATGACTGTATGCTTTCACTGGATGTGCTTTTAAGCCCCCCTTGGAAACTTTCCCCCCTTGTACTGGACTTGCTAGTTTGATATGCAGGTGAATACACTTCCATTTTGTCAGCATACAGGACTTCAATTGTGAGTCTTCATTTTAGTTACTAATGCCTACACCATATGCCAAAGGACACATTTTTTAAAGAGATTGAAAAATTGGGTAATTGCCAGAATCTTGCCTAAATAAGTCACTCAATAAAATGCAAATATTAGCTGTCAAGATCCGAAAAAAGAAATAAAAGAAGAAGGAATGGATATTATTGCTAATTTAATAGAAGCTTGCTCAGTTACTTTCACTTCTTGCAGGTTGTAATTTCTCTTCATGTACTGATTACCACGGCTTCAATCATGTACCCAGTTTGTATGATTCTCAAGTGAGTGTACTCGATGCATTTCCACTTTATCCTTACATTCGCCAGAAACATTTTTTTTTATTATTATTAATTTGATGGTTTTTTGTTGTATGTAAGAAAACACGGTTTAATTTATTTAGCTTTTGTGCAGGTTTGAATCAGCAGTGATGTCTGGCGTAACACTAATACTTTTTGCTAGTGTTGTGTGGTTGAAGTTGGTGTCATATGCACATACAAATTATAATATGAGGGCGCTTTCCAAGTCCAGTGACAAGGTAATGTTAACATTTATCCTCTCATATACGTACTTACAGGAAAAAGGCTAGCAGTGAAATGTTTTTAGAGGTTTCAATTTATTGATTTGGTGGATATATCAAGTAACATGCAGTATCTATACTAGGCCATATGGAGAAAATTTTGAAGCATAGACTGGAGAAAAGAAATGTGAGGTGTGAGATCATATTAAGCAACTGTAACATCCAAAAAAAATATGAGCTTCTCTTTGTTATATCATAATCCAAACCCATGAAGGATCAAAAACTATTTTAGATGGTGACCTGGTGTTTATGTACCTTAACTCAAGGGACTTAGCACCGTACACAACTAGGTTATTAGATAGACCAGCTTACATTGTAACAAGGGATCTTTTTGAAATTATCCTTGGCTACCTTAGCTATTTACATGTCATTGCATTAAATCCTTTTTTACTAGTTCTAACTTTTCTGCTTGATTTTCTTGACCCATTCGTCATATCACTACACCATTTCGATCATTTTGCAACACATATTGCCGTTGCACAAAATTTAACACTGCGTTGCACTTTTTGCAACGATTTGTGCAAATTATATAAATGTTGCTTAAATTAATTAAAGCAACTGATATTCGTTGCTTAATTTACTTAGCAACGGTTTGTGAATAAAATTAATGCAACGTATCTGTTAATTAAAACTTTAATATCGGTTGCGAAATATTTAAGGAGAAAAACAAAATTTTTAATTGTATTTTCAAAACTCCAATACTACAAACCTTACACCAGCCGCATGCAATCTAATAATTGATCCTTACAACATTTTTTCTTTCCAACATAGGCATACCCATAATTCATACTCTACATTAATCAAATATAGATATAAACCTTGTCCTATCTACGGATTCAGAAGAACAACTGCATTTCCATTGTGTGCCTACTTCAGGTCCTGCTTCCATTGTGTGCCTACTCCAGGTCCTGCTTCCGCCGCTAGGAAGTCGCTTAGCAACACAAGTGAATGAAGTCCTGACTTATAAGAGGATATTGTGTTATAAGATGTATATAAGTTTATAGCTAGATACGAGAATTGGAAATGCAGAATTTGAAGTTTCAGTGATGGATCATCTCAATTGTCATCGTTACAGAGAATTAGTTGATCTGAGTTGATGAAAATCTAGAGTTATATACATGCTGGGTCATAGACACAGTAAAGTGAAAGCTAGAAAAGACTATTTTTTATGAAGAAATTGTTCAAAATTCCGCTTATAATTTCTCAAGAAGGATTATAAATTTATAATGCAAGGACTTGTGGACACTTACAAAATTCAAACAAAAATTTTCTTCAAGTAAAAGTGAACTTCTACATAGTATACTTCAAATTTATCGATCATTTCTTACTTAAAATAAATAAAATTCTAACCAATATGGGCGAGTCTTGGCGAAAATTCCAGTAAAGAATATCTTAAAACTTTGAATATTGCTTCAGGTTTGCGTGAACTCACATATTATGTTTAGTTATTTACATCTAAATACAGTTCATATTTAGAAAGGATAAATTTAGAAAGTCAAGGCATAATACCTGGAAGTGTTCCAGCGGGTAGCAAATGACGAGAAAACCAAAAAAGGTGCATCTGTGGAAGTCTCCACTAGAAGGCTATTTCCTGAAGAATTATGAGTGTCTTGTGATGAACCTGGAAGGATAAAAATGGTGTCCATTAGATGTTTAACATAGAAAAACCCAATCTAAAGAGAGAAATAGCAGAGTCCCTGGATACACCGAAACACAACAGAATTAGTCAGTGGATATGATTATGCAAACAGTTTCAAAGTCGAAAAAGCTTACTCATTCAAGGTGTTGAACTGTGGTGCCGGACACATTTCCAGAATAGATGCCGCCAAGGACCTAAGAAGTTCAGAAACAATACAAATGAATAGAAAGTTATGCAATCGAGCATTCATCTTGTACAGATTCAAGAATTTTAGAAAGCGTGTGACGAAAGCATACCTTGGAAACATACTCAAGAAATATTCCAGGACTACAGGAGGTGATGTGCGTCCGGAAATACTTACCTGGAAAACCACTATGTTCAGAATGCAACTCAAACCAAATAAATTGGATTTCTCTTGTGAGAGTAAATCTTATTACGTGTGTCAGGCATTGTTTGTTAGAAGAACATGGTGCGACCTAATCAAATATATGCGAGATTAAGTTACAACGAATGTAGCGCTTTCAAAATTAAAGATGCCACTTTAAACGTTAATCCAGAAGAACATAAATTCTACCAAATAAAGCATACGTTTCAGTTAGATCCACCCATAAATTTATCTCGAATGAAGCATGACCAGACTCATATTTATCAAGAAAATCAACTGTTAACTGGCATATTAATCAAAAGTGGTTACAAAAATTAGGTCTCTGGGATATTTTATGATTATATAGAACAAGTTTCAATTTCCTAAGCAAGTGAATTTAGTAACGCATCTCCTGATTTTGAGATCTAAGCAAATGTAAATATATAATAACACTACACACTTCCATTTAACCTAAAAGAAAAATGATTACCTCATAAATCACATATGCTCCTTGTTGAGTTTCATATCCCCCAATAATAAAAACCTGACAAGACCAATGTAAATATTAAGTATTAAATTGGCAAGATTGCATACTATATGATGTTCAGTAGGCTTACAACTCTAAACCTGGATACCTGAATAACCGAAATCAAATAAATAACACCATATGGTGCCAAATGCTTTGCAATTGAAATTTTTTTGACATGCTTTTGTGTGGGTATTTAGATGCAGGCATGGGACTAAGTGAAATAATATCCTTGTGCATCTTATAGATGAAGTGCTGGAAAACTTGGGGACATCTGATGATATTGAGGTTAAACACCGTGACTATCATCGGCATATACTGAATTAAGTACCACATCTATATCAGAATCAGAGCGAAACTGGTATGTATACACCAAGCTTGATAAAGGTATTTATGTTATATAAGCATGGATGGATATCAAAACTGATAGTTTACCTTTGGTCTTGAATTAAGGACTCCACTATATGCTACAACGTATTGACTGCAGTTGAAGAGACAGAGTACACTTTCGCCAATTAACATACAAATTTCATATTTTAACTCTGCCAATAATTTTTCCGAGCAAAGCTCCATAGGCAAGAATTAGGAAGTACCAATTTATGCCTTCAGTTTGGGGACTATGGCTACATGCAAGCCTCCATTTACTGTGATGAAAATATAAATTACAGATGAAGTAGTTTGTTATCTTAAGAGAGATATTACATGCATTGCCTCGGGAGAGGTTAACTGGCGAAGAAATTATGGATTCTGCATCACTTCTCGCAACTGAGGACTGGAACCAAGCAGGCCTTGAATCCCCATGGCAAGACCTATATCAGCCTGGAAGCTGTAAATTACAGAATTATCACACCCAATGTAGTTAATTTTGACCAAAACGAATTCGGGGTGAAACCGAAACGAATTATGGGTTACCGGTGAATGATGTTCCACCGAAAATATCAGCCAAAATTTGTAAAAACCTGTTTTACCCGATATTCTCGATATTTGTTTCTCTCCGTTAGATGAGATTTTTTTTTTAATCCAACGCTCTAGATTCGTTAGAGAGAAATGAACCCTAGTTTTTCTCTTCAGTCTTCATTTCTCCATCGAGTTTCCTCTCTTCATTTGTTTCTTTGTAGTCTGTTCATCTACATCTCCATCGTTTCAAGTTCAACATCGTTTGAAGGAAGAGATTTGATGCTGAATTTTCAAGCTACAAAACAGTAGAAAAACGTATTGTTGTTGTTATTAACCTTTAGAGTAAATCAACAATTGAGGTAGGGTTTCTTTGGTTGAATCTCCTTGTTCTTTTATTTATGTAACTTGTGAATCATGAAGATTTGATAAATTCCTCCTTGATTATTCATGTATTTGGGAAATTAAAGAATGGGTTTGTTTTCAATTTGTTTACACATCATGTTATATGATTCTTTAGTAATTCTTCTTGCATGCAATGAAGTTAGGGTTTATGTTATGAAATTGAGGATCTTGATCATGACTCGTGTTCTTAGCAAACTGATGAATTAGGTAACTTACAATCACCATTAAGTACTTTAATATCTATTTGATTTTAAAAATTATAGAACTTCTAATGAACAACTCGTATTGAACATCTATTATACAACCTTGTAAACCCTTGAATGTTTATTTTTCTTTTATTAATATCGTTAGATCCAGTGGTTGGATTGTGATGAAATTCTGGTATGTTTTGCTTACTTAAGTCATAATGATAAGATCAAAATTTCAAGAAGATCAGGTCATATTTACTATTGCAAAGATTGAATAAACTGAAAACGTTGTGTGTTGAATTCAGACTCTGGACACTCAACTGTTTGTAATGTTTCTCATCATCCGCTTATCAGATAAAGCTGAAATTTTAATATGATGTTTATATCCATGTAGGTGAATTACTGTAAAATTTTCATGAAGTTCTGATCTCTGTTGGTACCCGAAACAGCTGTGTTACAGAGTCTCTAGGTACAGAATTTGGTTAGAACATGGATAGGTTTTATACCTCTAGTTTTGAAGTTAGGTTGAACAAAATTAGTTTATTTTTGGATATGATAAACCCATTTACATGATGATACTACTGTAGAAATTTCAAAGCAAGTTGATCTTGGGAACTACCCCTAGTAGGTAATGTTCTTCAGATTCGACTGTAGGATTGCAGCCTGAACTGTGCATATAGAATCTGTCATTACTTGATATCTAACCGTCACTTTCAGTTCAAATTTTTATAGCACGTCCCTGATGTAGTTTTAAATGTATAGTTAAAATTTCATCATGTTTCTACAAGTATAAGACATGTTTTTGACAGGGACAACAGACTATGTTCCCAGGACCATGTTCCCAGGACATATTCCTGAATTTTCATGTATATGGTTGAAGTCTTGTGTTATGTTTGAATGTGTTGAGCAATTTGAATGTTTCATTACATGTATTACACTGTGATGGTTTAGCTCTTTATATTAACTTGTTTTGTTTCAGTTTTGTTACTTTAGGTTGTGATTATGGATTCTTCTAATACATCAAATTCATGCACTACACCCTCTACATGTGGCTCATTGTTGCCTTCATCTTCTACACAAACCAAAGATACACCAACTAAAGACAATCCATCCAAAGATATAGCATGACAATAGGGTGAATGCAGAGATCCAGATTATCCAACCTGGGTTACTTGTTTGTGATGTTTAAAAGAAATCCGTGGTGGTGGAATCACTAGGCTTAAGCAGCATATCTTAAAATTTATTTATAGTTATAAATGTGAACTAGTATTTTTTTAATAAATTATAGGTATAAAATGTATGAACCGATATTTCGCCGATATTTGGAAACGAAATATCCTCGATACAACGATGTACCAGTGTATCGCTCTCGATCGATACAGACCGAAATCCAAAATTGACTACATTGATCACACCTACCATGAAAGATAATCATCCGCCTATAGAATCTACAAAGTAATAGTGTCAAAAGTTAAATGTAGAGTCTATATAGAAGTCCATCAAGACACCTATGATCGCAAATTAAAAACACAGTCTACAAGTCACTAATGTAAGGAACAAGCCTACATGGTAATGTCAAGATGCTAAAGAATTTCACGAATCAAGCAGGTTAATGAAAACGGTAACAGACTTTGTACCTCTTTCAGTATAGGAGCATTGTTGGTGCCATCCCCAGTCACGGCAACAACATGACCTCTTTTCTTCAGTACTTGAACAAGAAATAGCTTGTCATTAGGGGAAGACCTTAACAACGGCCTTGGTGCATAGTTATACAGATTTTCGAAGATGTTAGCACAAAATATACTGAGGTCTATGGTTTATCGAGTAATACTCCTGCCATTTGGCTGATCAACTAATGCAAGGATTATATCAAAAAAGAACCCAACTCCTTTTAGCTATTTCACAACATTCTCATCTCAAATTTCAATAAAGGAAAAACAGAAACTAGCTGTAACCATGGTAGATGACGACAATAGCCAACAAAACTAGTTCATCTTCCGGGATGACCCACTCTGCCAAACTATCTTTATCTTTTGGATATGATCCATAGGTAATACATTTACATTCAATAAGAAAATAATTCTCACTATGAACAAATGTATTCACTTACAAGCACATAGATAAGATATCTACAAAGTGGCCAGTAGGAATTTTTAATATATTGCGGTAACTAGCATCATAGCATAGCAAAAAGTACCTGTAGCCGTCATATCGGCAAACTGGACACAAGGATTCTACTTCTAGGTCCTTCTCTCGCTTATCATCCAGCTACAAGTTCTTAGAGTATCAACTGGAGTGAGTAACAACATACCAAAGAAAGCTCGTAAATAAGACAATTGAGCATATTAATTAGCAATTAACACTACCCTGGAAAACCATAATGTTCATAATGCAACTCCAAACACGTTTTCAAAGTTCAGATTATGATATATTCTTTCAAGTCTAACATAACTCACACTACTTCCAGTAATCCCACTAGGTATCTTCTGTGTATTGGTTTTGTAAAACCCAAGAGGCTAATGGTGACTGCAATATCCCCAATTGTGTTTAGATTGTGTCTAGCAGTGTCATACACAAATACGAATATTAAAAAATGCAAGACCCTTATTACATAGCTCTAAATCGGTACATAAAAACCTCAATATGTGGTAAACGATTAAGTACCTCAACTTTCAGTAAGACCTGAATACACTAAAGTGACCACATCAAACCAAGATGTAGATCCAACAAAAACATATTGTAAACCTAGATCCAGATCTATACAATTCATCAAAATAAACATACCTATTTCTCATAACAGACACATAACCAAAAAGGTAAACTCTCACAGTAAATTGAAGTAGCAGAGATCTTTTTACCACCAGATGTATAATAACCATTTGTTAAACCAAAGCTACAAAAACAGAATGTTGATCTGCCAATGAAGCTTACTCTGCAAACAAAATTAGCCAAAAATCCTCAATAAATCAACAAAATAAATCATTTTTTTTATTTAAAAACTGACCTTTAAAGCACTAACATCTGAAGTGTTTCTGCCCCTTGGAGCCGGGATTTCCCAGGGGGGTCAAGCTCCTGACTTCTTCAAAAAAAAACCGTGTTTTACTTGTTTGGTGATTCTAATGCAGATTTCTCTTGTTTTTCTCTTTAAGAAGGTTTATGTTTTCATCCTAGTCAGTAATGGCGATCAAACCTCTATCCTATTCTACCTCTCCCTCTTCTTGAACTGTTAAATCTTCTTCTTCTTCTCAAATAGTTTCTCTTAAGATGTCAACAAAACCTTCTCCATCCTCCATTTTCCGATAACTTCAACTACTCTTCTCATCTATTTTTCTTTAAACAAAATCTTCTCCTTTCAGATAGTCTTCCACTCTCATAATCAGCTCCTTTTCTTCTTCTTCTTTCTCATTTCTTTTCTCTTGTTTTTGAAGTTATGCGTTCTCAGAAAAAGAAATTTTCCGCAATTGAAAGACACTCTTTCGAACTTTTCTCTGATAATGGATCTAGCATTTCCACTGAAGAATGGGGTAATAGATTTAACTTGAGAAGTTTTTTCTCTGCATTCAATGCCAGAAGGTTAGTTACGTTTTTGAGAGATGAAGTCAACAAACCTAAAATCGAAAGTTCCTTCATTAAATTTTGGGACAAAGGAATTGCGTGGATATAGGAGAGATGTATTAATGACAATGGCGAATTCATCCGAGGTATAAATGCTACAGTTCTGGAGATGGGAAATGGAAATCTTTTATCATCCCATCCTGCAAAAAACAATGGGGATGGGAACAATTGCTGATTGTATTGAAGCAGTATTAAATCAAAATCTTACCAGGAAAAATCAACCTCTTATTTTGTCGAAGTTCAAGGAAGCTGTGCTGAAAACTGTCGATCAAATACCCACAAAACAAGATTCAAATTATAAAAAGAAAGGAAAAAAGCATACAATGGAGAGGCTCTTTATCCCCAATGGAGTGTACTTTGCACACAACGCAATCATGGTGGAGGTCAAACCTAGAAATCCAGGTTGGAGGTATGTTTTGGAACAGATGAAGAACACCCTTCAGTGGGAGAAGTATATGGATTTACGTCCATTTAATAGGAATTCAGCTATCTTATTTACAAATTCTGAGATTGAAACATTTCAAATTTTGAAATTTGGCAATGTCTACTTCAAATCTTTTACAATCACCCTAAGTAAATGGATCCTTGAGGCTAACTACATTGCTAATTCTAATAATGATGATGACACGAGATGGATCAAAGTAAGAGGTCTTCCATTCCATCTGTGGAATTGTGATACTTTTTACGAAATAGGTAAGAAATATAGGTAAGAAATATGGTCGCCTGATCAATGTGGAAGCTCAATCCATAAGCATGTCTCAACTGCACTTTTGTGCTCTGGAAGTTCAAGGAAAAGTAGAAACTATATCCTCCGGTTTTTTCTTCAAGCCAAAAGGTTGCATCAAGGAATTTTGGTTATCAATTGAAGTATGTGATAGCAAGGAAAATTTTTCTGCCGGAAAATAGAATGATTCTCGTATTCAAAATGAGTCTCAATTGGAAACCATAGCTTTCCTGGTAATCGGACAACAGACAGGAAAATGGATCGAAAAAAAGAAGAAGTGTACTTCAAACTTGGGCTCAACATCATCCAATCAGCAGCTTAGACCTGGCATTATCCCATGTGAAGATGCCAGGATTAATAACTCTCTCCCATCAAATCATCTTGTGACGCGCAAAGGAATAGGTGTAGTCAACACAAGCAAACCATTTAACGCTCTGCCTGAGGAAGAGCCGAGAACAGAAAAAGCCACAGCTAAAGGAAAAGATCAAACAGGCTAAGCTTTCTACTTCCGTGTCTAAAAATCGAGATGCCACAGTCTCACCCTCTGAAGCCATCTGCATAGAAAAGACAAATAAAGACCACCAACTATCAACACCAAATTTTGGTTTACTTTCAGTGAACTTGGAAGGTGACGTGAACACTAGTCTGCACAGCAAGGCAAAGCCTAGTCACCCGGTTAATACTGAAGATCCAGCAATTAAATTGGTTTTGGATGAAGCCCCAATACCAAGTAAAAACATTCCAACTGAGTTTATATGGAGGTTGTCAAAAAGCCTAAGGCCCAAGGTTAAGAAAATCATGTGCATAAGGAAAAAAAGACAAGCTAAAATGCTTGAGTTTTTACTAAATAAAATCTCCAAAACTACCATCGTCTCTGTAGAAGAAGATTGGGCATTAGGTCTGCCATCATTTGGAATTGAACCATTATCAAGTGTGTTGGAGTGAAGACATTGTAGCAGATTATTTTGATGAAGAAAGCCAAAGAAGTGCTATCAGACGCAAGCAAAAACAAATTTGTCCTGAAGTATGTCAAGCGAAGGAAGCCACCGGATCAAACTTCATATCTTGTGTTCGAGTAAGCAAATCACATAACTATGAAAAATTAATCTTAGGGGAATTAAGAAGACAAGTTCGAGCCAAATCTAATAACCAAGATGAAGAACAAAGGGGCAAGAATAAAATTGAGAATGAGGATGAGATATCAGAAGATGGTTTCAATGGAAGGGAGGTTATTCTTAATGGATTATAACATCGTCTCTTGGAACATAAGGGGTATTGGAGGGGAAGAAAAACTTCATGATGTTAAAAAAATTGTGAAAGAAGAAAAAGCTGGGATTCTACTGCTTCAAGAAACAAAAACTGAAAAAATCATTTCTTCAATGATTCGCATGTTATGAGGAAGAAGTAATGACTGCTGGATCGAACTTCCTTCTATAGGTGCTTCTAAAGGTCTCTTAACTGTTTGGGATGAGAACAAAATTCAAATTGAAGACCACTTGGTGCTAAATTATTCAATATCTATCAACTGTATTCTCATACAATCGGGGTTTCGGTGCACAATCACGAACGTGTATGGTCCAACTGGTGATGCTCCTCGTGAGCCATTCTAGGAGGAACTAAATATTGTCAGAAATTTCTGGAATTACCCAATTTGCTTTGGAGGGGACTTCAACTGCTTAAGATTCATCAATGAAAGAAATCGGCCGGTGAGTTTAGACAATCACATTGAATTGTTTGATAGCTTTATGAGAGCCAATGAACTAGTGGACTTGCCTCTACTAGGTGGTTGTTACACATGGTCAAATATGCATCTCAATCCGATCCTCTCAAAACTGGATAGATTTATGATCAGTGGAGATTGGGAAGACAACTTCCCTCATGCTACTCAACATTTACTTCACCGTGATACTTCGGATCGGCATCCTGTCAGTCTGCGAAGCGAAGGTATTAATTTTGGCCCTTTCCCTTTCCGGTTTGAAAATTTTCTGCTCTATGATGCTGATTTCCTGCCGAGAATGAATGTTTGGTGGAACAATTTACATTTCACGGGTAGACCAAGCTTCATTTTTACAAAAAAAAATTACAAGCTCTAAAACCCTTGATCAAAATTTGGAGTAAGGACAAGTTTTTCCATGTTGAGGAAAGAATTCAGGTTCTTAGTGAAACCATTGCAGTAATGGATAGAAGATAAGCAGAAGGGAATTTTCTACATTTGGATGAGTTTACTGATAGGCAACAACTTAAAGAAGAACTAAAAATGCTCAATATTAACTTAACACATAAATGGAAAACTAGGGCGAAAATTGAGTGGTTATGCGATGGTGAAAGGAACACTAAATTCTATCATAAAATTGCGAATGACAAGAAAAGGAAAAAATCTATCTGCAAACTTTTGGTTGGGGGAGAGGAAATCACTTGTCCTGTTCGTATTAAAGAAGAGATTGTTGATTTTTACACCAAATTGTATAAGGAAAATCATGAAGTTAGGCCAGAATTGGGGGACCTGCATTTTGATAGAATCGGAGAGAGGGAGAAAAACTGGTTAGAACGGCATATAGAAAGAGAAGAATCACGTCAAGTCATCAATGAATCTGGAAATGACAAGTCACCGGGTCCGGATGGTTTTCCTAATGAATTCTATAAAGTCTGCTGGGATATTATTGAACATGATCTAATAAAGGTTATTACAGAATTCAACGAGGAAGGAAATTTCGATTGGCGACTAAAATGCACATTTATTTCTCTTATTCCTAAAAAATATGAAGCATCACAATTGAAATATTTTCGTCCAATAAGTCTAGTTAACGGGGTATACAAGCTTATCTCAAAGGTACTGGCAAATAGATTAAAGAAAATGTTGCCTCAAGTGATTTCAAACCAACAAGGTGCCTATATTGCTGATAGAAAAATTCTAGATGGAATTCTCATTGCTGCGGAGTGTATTGATTCAAGACTACAAGCAAAAAAACCAAGCATTCTTTGCAAGATTGATATGGAAAAAGCTTATGATCATGTCAATTGGCAAACAATTGAAAAAATCAGTAGGAAGATGGGTTTTGGTTGGAAGTGGATTAGATGGATGAAGAGCTGTTACAGAGATACTAGATTTTCAGTCTTAATTAATGGGGCAGCAACATGCTTTTTTAAAGTATCTCGTGGTTTACGACAAGGGGATCCGTTATCTCCGTTTCTTTTTCTCATGGTGGCCGAAGTGTTCAATAGTCTCATGAAACTATCCCACCAAAATAATCTAATCAAAGGCTTCTCGACTAAAGAACACGGTACAGAGATAACTCATTTACAATTCGCAGATGACACCATTTGCTTCATTGATGCTTGTTCTACTCAAATGCTAGTTTTAAAAGGTGTGATTTTAAGACTTCATGAAATTACAGGGCTCAAAATCAATCTGGATAAGTCTGTAGTTTTTGGAGTGGCAGATGATGCAAATGTTAGCGACATTTGTGTAAAAATTTTGGATTGTGAGAAAGGGCAGCTACTAGTTACGTACCTTGGGGTTCCAATTGGAGCTACCACTAGAAGTAAAGCTTTATGGGATACAATTGTTGATCGGTTGAAGAAAAAACTTTCTCCATGGAAATGAAAGTACTTATCAAAGGGTGGTCGATTGGTACTACTAAAGCATGTTTTAAGCTCTCTTCCGATCTACTATATGTCCGTTTTCTCAATTCCAGCTACTGTGGCAACTATTCTTGAACGAATCATGAGAAACTTTCTTTGGGGTGATAGTGAAAATGAGAATAAATTGCATTGGGTTTCATGGAAAAACATGCACTAGCCGAAACATAAGGGAGGGCTTGGGCTGAAATGTGTTCGAACAATGAATGATGCTCTTTTAACTAAATGGTTGTGGCGTTTTGGAGAAGAGAAAAATGCCTTATGGAGAAAAATCATCGTCGAAAAATTCGGAGGGAATACAGAAGCGTGGGTTCCAAAGGAAACACGGAAAAATCATGGTTGTGGTGTGTGGAAAGGAATTCTAAAAAGACTTCCATTTCTCAAAAAGGGAATGAAGATTACTACTTCTTGTGGAGACAAAAGCCTGTTTTGGGACGATAATTGGATAACTGAGAAGCCGCTAAAAGAAAGGTTTCCAAAAATATGGAAAGTGACTAAGGAAAAAAATAAAAATACGGTTGTTAAAGAAATGGTCAATACAAGTGATGCTAACAACAAGAGTTGGGACTTGGGATTCAAAAGAAATCTGAAAGAAGATGAAATTGCTGAAGTATCACATATGTTGAACTTAATTGGCGAACCAAATCCATTAGGGAATGAGGAAGACAAACGAGAATGGAAAAATGGCAGTTCAAGCAACAATAAGTTCTCTGTTGCAGCGGCATACGAGGTTCTTCACAAAAATGGCGCCGAAATGAGCAATGCGACTATCTTCCATCACAAATATGTATGGAACAAAACAATACCTACCAAAGTTTCTTTCATAGTATGGCATCTTCCGCCAATAGTCTTCCCACAATAGAAAATTTGAAAAGAAGGGGAATGAAAATTGAGAATGGTAGATGTAGGCTCTGCAACAACATCGATGATGAGTCGGCAGACCATCTTTTTATTAGTTGCAGGGTTGCAGCTAATTTATGGAAGTATTTTTTAGGTTTGATAGATTCAACTTGGTCTCCTCCCAATACAGTGTTACAAGTTCTGAGAGATTGGAAGCTTAAATTCAATTTAAAACCGCCGATCTTTATCAAGTACTGCCTTCCCTTTGCAATATGGTATGTTCTTTGGACCGAAAGGAACAATAGAACTTTTAGGGAAGAATCCACCACTTATGAGAAATTACTTATTAACATTAAAGCAACTCTTTACACTTGGGAATCAATGTACAAAGAGCTTAGAATCTTTTCTTTTGATGATTTTGTGTGTAGATGGGGAAAATTTAATGACAACATGTAATCCCATCCATCATCTCTTGTAACTTTTGTTGTTCTTGTACTTCTTCTGCTCTCTCAGCACTCTTGGAATGAATTTTGCCGTTTCAAAAAAAAAACCTTTAAAGCACTAACAAGTCCATCATGATCTTCCGCACTGAAATCCACATTAAAAACAGTTACCAAAATTGAAAGAAAAAAAATCCAAAAAAATCAGAAAAAAAAGTAACAAGATTAGAGTTTTACCAGCGGTAACACCTAGAAGTGAAACACCACGATCTTCCATGTTAAACTGATCTTTAGACATGATAGTGGTGGTAAGATAGATATAGAAGTATTTAAACGCCCAAACCCTAGAAAAACAACAGATCTCGATCTAGTTATTATACATCTGGTCATCACAAGAAAACTAACATTACAATTAGGGTTTTTAACTGAGGATATCGGTTAATGGTTTGGTTTGATTTCAGGAACAAAATCAAATTCTAGGGTTCCAAATATATCAAGATTTTAGTTATAAAAAGATACAGATCTAGATTTGTGTTTGGGTTTTGATTTTAAGATGGAGATTAAGAAAGAGGGCTTTGATTTCAGGTTTTCCATATGAAATATGGTTCATCTCAGGTTTTTTTTTTTAAATTATTTTATAAAAATCGGGGTTTAGTTTTGGGAAGAAATAGAGGTTTCTGAAAGAGAGAGTCAGAGAATATCGAGCTCATGTCTTTCTATGTTGTCCATTGGTAATAGTTGGAATATCAAAAAAAATTAAAGTTAAAACAAAAAATAGAATAAGAAAAAGAAAATTAATTCTAAGAACCCTTAACAATCAGAAAATTTACCATAATGCCATAATTTATACATATATAAACGTTGCACAAATATTTCTTAATCATTTTATGATAATTAGGAATTAAAGCAATGTTTATCTCATTGTGCAACGGATACTGCCGTTGTAAAATTTACAACGCGTTGTCCACTAAAACGTTGGAACATTGCAAAATCTGCCATATGGTAGTTCACTTGAGTTGAAAATGTTGTTTTTTCCCATTCTAATAAGTCATATTTAGTTAATTATTTATCCATGTATTAGAAACTTTTCCTACAAAAATGAAGAAGCAATCTTTCGTCTCACTCATATCTTTTCTCTTTGTAGTATTAGGGTGATGTGTCTTCCAATTCTTCGGATACAGATAACTCCTACAACATTAACATCATGAGTGGCATACTTCATGGTGGCTCCTACTTTATTCTATCAGGTATAAGTCTTTCTGTTATTACTTAGTGTTTCTCTCTAAAAAAAGTTTTTATTTTGACTCCTATATTTCTCGTAGACAAGATATCCTCGTACAACATGCATTAGGAAAGGCTGGGTGACACGACAATGTGTTAAACTGGCAATTTTTACTGCATTTATGAGTTTTATTGTAGAACAATTTGACCACTTCCTCCTTTGAGTGAACATTGATATGGGTTTACCATCACTAAGAGTGGGTGTTGAAGCTATCAGTTCCGTCTTTTTATGTGTGGCTCCGCTTGTTCTATTGCTTCTTCTACTTATGGTATGGCCTCTTCGTCTAATTTTGCATCTTATTTTTTTTCTTTTTTTCATATCCATATATCCTCCATACTTAACCTGATACCCATATTCTGGCAAGAAACTTAAAATTGTGTCAACTTTTCATTTTTGAATTTTCTCCAAAGCTATGCTTCATCATAATCTCATACATAATATTTACCTCAAAAGCTATTCTCTGCCCTGATTGAATTTACTTCGAGAACACCTTTGTCATCTGAATAATTTCCCATGTATCAGTTATCTAATATAGTCATCAGTTTTGGGTATACAAGTTTAATATACTTGTTGAGGTCCTACGTTTTGGTGACCGTTCTACAAAGATTGGTGGAATGCAAAAACGGTTGAAGATGTACGTTTTGCTTATTTGAAGAATTTTCTTGATTGTGATTTATGTCGTTTGTTTATTCTGAATCACATTTCTGTGCGTTTGTTTATTTTTCATGTTTTCCTATCACATCAGTATTGGAGAATGTGGAACATGGTATATCACTTTAGCCCCTCAATCGCATGTAGGATTTTGAAGCTTTCTAATTGTTAAGTTTGTAAAAGGAATTTAGCTTGAGCATTTTTAATTCAGTGATAAAATTTTAGATTCAGAACTTAAACTATTTTAAATAGTTGGAATTTGTAAATTGAATAACCTTTTAAATATAAAGTTAATTAATTTTTTAAGTTGTTTTTAATTTACTTTTGACTAATTCAGTTCTGAAGTTATCATTAATCTAATAACTGTTTAGATTTAGTTTTGGGTTTCAGCTGAATCAAAATTTTTATGATATAAATTCAAAATAAAGCTCTGACTCTATCCGTGCAACTGAAGCACAGATAAAGTTTGTTCTAATTTTAAAAAGGTAAGCTCAGATAGAATCCTACCTTTTTGGAATAGAATGATAAAACTAGATTTGACCACAGCTCTGATGTAATCCGTTCTTTCACTCGCTTTTAGGACCTGTTTGGTCGGTGCTTTTTCTTCTATTTTCCACTAGTGGAAAAGGGAAAAAAATAAAAAAATTCATTTATTTTCTCTTCCTTTCATCAAAATCAATCAGTGTAACAGGTTTTTCCCCCTAAAGGTTTCAATTGTATGAGGTTTGTAGGTTTGTGGTTGTCTATTTCCATTAAGATCAGTTAGTTTGATCGACAGGTTCTTCTCGTGTAAGAAAAGTCTTGGGCTTCTTTGGTGGTTGTTAAGATTAGAGAATCTAAGGTGATTGTACTAAGCTGCATGTTTTGTTTCAAATAGGTAATTTCCAATTTAGATCCCTTTAAAACTTGATTGGAATTTTTTGTATGGTCTTGGTAAACCTCGTTTTGAGTTAAAAAGATTATCTAGGTTCAACTGGATTTTGCCTAAATCAGTTATAATCCACTTTTGCATTGTTTTATAATCATCATCGATTCATCATCATTTTGATTCACAGTCATATATGATATCTCTTTCAAATTTTGATCTTTTTTCCAAACCTTTTCATCTTGATTTCTTAGTGTTCTTCCCGTTTCTTTCGGAAGAATATTTTGGTGTGGGCTAGCTGTTTCCTGTCCTTCCGGTAAAAAAAAACATCTTTCTTCTATTCTTCTGTTACTTTTCTCTCTTTTTTATTCGTCCCAACTTTGCCCATCTCTCAAGTTCTCAACCCCTTTCTCTCTTAGGCACAAGTTTTTGGCATCTTCTCTTTTATTCTAATTAATTTTCTTTTTCATCTACTTACTTTTTGTAAATCTTCCCTAAATATTTTATCTTTGCCAAAATGGAAGAGAATAATATTGGTGATCTTTTTTGTTGTTTGGATATCTTGGGCAATGGTTATGGAGGAGTTCTTGTTCCGTCAACGGATGTAGTAAATCTTTGCCTCTCCTTCGCTGGACTTAAAATTGTAAATGAAGATCAAATCAACATCCCAGGAGATGAGTTTGATCGTGTTCTTCTTGAGGAGGAGGAATCATTTTGTCGTCTGTTAGTCGGTCTTAATCTTTCAGGGGATGAGTTTATTCCGCTGGAAATTTATAGCACTTTCCCGGTCGAAACTAGTGAAGACTTGAGTATCCTAATACTCAGCTGGACCCTCTCTATGGTTTTGGTTTTAAATGGTTCAAGTTCCTCTACAAAAACAAATGGTATGGTTTTGATATGGGTTTCCTTCCAAACACAAGTGTGGATATAAGTGTTCATGTTCTTGGGCCATCAGATCAGATGGGACTTCTATCTTTTCAAAAAGGATATAGGTAGCAATATAATAAAAGATCAGCACCATCGACTGATATTCATGATGATTAATCTCTTCACTTCAAATCCAAGATATTACCAACCTATATATCATATTACGTACTTAAGTTATGTTGAGTCAAGTTTTAGTTGGGTTAAATTATATAAGATGGATTTTATGGCAGAGAGTAGATCATGACAGTATGTAGTAGTTGTTATTATGATTATCAATGGCTTTGAATTTGGCAGCAGTTCTTTCCGGAAGGTATAAGGTATTCATCATCATAACTTCTATATCATCTAGATGGGGACCTATTACTTTCCTACTTCACACATATTCAGTTATACAGTAGTTTGGATCCAGCCCATCACCATGTTGAAATAAATTTGCCTATTGTAGTTACCCTTGTTACGTGTGGGTCTTTAGACCTTTGCCAAAAAAAATATGTTTGTGTTTGTGACTTGGAAAAGTTGCAAATTAACCAATCTTCTGCTGAGAATACGGGTTCGATCCCCAGCGGCTTAAAATCTCTATCATGGAGGCCTCTTAGGAGGGCCAATGATCATTTTTGGATTAATATGAATTCTATAAAGTCGGTTAATCTGCTTATCCTGATAGATTTATCTCATGTGGCGGCACATATGTCGATTGTGATTTTGGTAGGTGTTGATAGGGGTCTTACTAATGTGATATCGGCTGTTGATATTGGTTACCTTCACTATGTATTATATTTCCATTTACTTTTCTTTAAAATCCTAGTTATTAATACTATATACTGTAATGTTGTGGAGCTTGTTACCACCATTTGAACGGAACAATTTGGATGACTGTCTAGTTTAAAAATTAGGATGTTCTAGTTATTATCAAAACAAAATAAAAAAAATAATGGAATATATCATATTTGGACCTGGTTGTGACGACCATAAATTTAGTTACCGTTAGAAGCAAAAGGTTATCTAACGATTCTAACCCAGAGAATAAACTGTTTTTCTAAGCAGTTGTATGCAACGGAACTGTATAAAACCAGTTTACTCAAAACAACAAATTTTTTCTGAAACAAAGTGCAATGCAACTCAGGCTCAGAGGATCATCATTCATTGATATGGTCTACCTTATCTCCTCCGTACACGAGCATAAGTTAAGTGAAACATTACACCTTAAAGTTTAATTTTGGTGGCATATAACGTTTCATATTATGATTTTGTTCTCATTTTCTTCACGGTTAGTTGCCAGTCCGTATATTCGGAGTGGTTGGGAAAATGGAACCACAAAGTGGGTCCCAGTGCTTATTATCCAAAATGTTACAGCCGTCGGATATCGGTAGCTATAATGTTTATATGTTACATGGACCCACTTCCTAACGCCTCCGATTTTCAAGTTTGGGCGGACCTGGTCACAACTAAGTCATTTTGTACCGACATGCAAAAAAAAGTTTGTACTGACTTTTTGGGGGAGATAAAACACGGAAATGATAATTTACGGAGGGAGAAAGTCCGAACTAAATCTCGACGGACACAAACAGGTGAGAGGCTCTCTTTAATCATTGTAATCCCAATATCAGAAGAATTGCCTAAGTGTCATTGGATCTCCTTCGGAAGATATTTTTTTCGGTGAGTCTAGCTACTAGCATTGTTCAACAAAGCAACCAATAATTCATTTTAGGGTGCATGTTCCACAGATGAAAAATGTTTTGGTTATGCTTGCTTGACATGTTTAAAGATGAAAAGGTAATTACTAATTTAAATTTTTTAAATATTAATTTATAGTTAAAAAAATATGTATTTATTAATTTTTAGTAAATTTTAAGTTTATTAATATTTTTTATGATTTCTAATTTTTAGAACAATATCTTTATAAAAAATAAATAAAAAATATTCTTATATTTTAATATAATTAAACATAAAATAAAAAAAATTTAATAAAATATAGAAACTAATATTAAAGTTTTAATAAAAATAGTAAACTTTATAAAAGAATCTTTAGTTGGGAATACCCTATAAATTTAGGATTCTTAGGATTATACCAATATCAAAACAGATAAGGTTTTTTTAACGGTGAATTTATCAAGATATCTATTATTTTTAATTTTAAAAACAAAACCTAATATATTATCCTCCAATTTTAATTACAGCTTCTCTCATTAAAAACAATACTGATGTTCGTTCTCTTCCTTTTCTCTTTTCAATTACAACTTCTCTCCTTTCTTTTCTTTACTATTTCATAACTGTTTCGTTTCATTATCGATTAATCATTGAATTTAAAATTTCCTCGTTGATTAATGATGTGATTTTGTATAGTGGTAAAAAGAGGTTCGATTCTCGAACTTGTAAAGGTAATGATTTTAGAAAATATTAAACTTAATCTAAACTAATAAAAATCAGGAAATTAAACTAGAGAATATTTTTAGAAAATATGGAGAAAACTAGGAATCAAGATTCAGTTATTTCTAACAATTCATGTGATTAATCATGTAATTCTTTTTAACAATTTAATTCAAGTTTGCCAAAAATATGTTTCCTAAAAGAATAATTGTAAATCCTAAGCATGAGACATCAAGAGTAATTAACTAAGCATGACCCATCAAAAGAGAACACAACTATTTAATAAAAACCATTTTTTTCTAATTTAAATCCATGCAAATAATAATAAAAGAATTATAAATAATTAATTAAAAATAGACTTACCACATAAAATTGAGAGAAAAACCTCCTCCATCATCCCAGTAAATAAACTTAGCCCATGGAGAAGAAAACTTGCTCAAAAGATCTTTTCATTGCTCAAAATATCAATTACAAGGTTGAATAATAGTGCAACAGCTGAACAGACGCGTTTATAAGTGTTACAGAACAAGGTTCAGCCGTTACAAAA
>JAJJMC010005013.1:446581-469275 GCA_023531435.1 Papaver californicum
TTAATAGAAACTAAGGTGCAATCTAGACACTAAAATGTGTCTATCAATTAATTCCACCTATAAGAATATGACTCGAATAAAACAATGTTTTAGACTTATACATGATCCTACAATCACGATTGCGGCTAAAAAAAGCCCACAAAATCTCAAAAATAAATTACATGCAATCGCAAATTTTCAGATATCTACTTTATGGGAATGGAATACGGTAAAAGTCGCAGGAAGAAGATTTGGTCAATGCTTCCCTTTACCATTTGTTCTATGGAGAGAACACAATGGTAGATGTTTTGCTAATAAGAGAAAAAAGTGTATTATAGTGACAGTCAAGTGTATATTGTACAAGCTTAACACTAAAATGTTTGAGGATTATTCTCTTTCAACTCTAATTTGTAATTGGATTTTGTAATTAATTATCTCATATTATTCTCACATTATCTCATAATTTTGATGCTAATTTTCTTATAAAAACCCAAACTACAATGAACTTGAAGCTAATTTTTTGGTGATATGTTCCTTTTACTAAGCTCTATATCTTACCAAATTAAATTTAGTGCATTATGAGATACCATCTATCAATTTTAACTTTAACAGTTGACTTTTAAAGTGGTAGATGGTGGTGTTATACGTTTCGAATTGTCCTTATTTTTGTTATGAATGTAGATCTTTGTAAGAGAAAGATATCACCAAAAAAAGTAGCATCAAATTCTTTGTCGTTTGGTTTTGTAAGAAAATTGTCGCGAAAATTGTGAGATAATATGAAAGTTATAACCATGTCGACAAATCCTCCCCTTATGTTTTGGTTTTGCTTTCTCTTCTTAGGTCTATGTAACTTGTGATCTTGTAGTCTTGTACTATTTTTGTCACACTTTGTTATTACCTTTTTTTAAAAAAATTGCTCTTGTATGTCAAAGAAAGAAATAGACAATTTTTTTTTTATGGATACCTTTACTCCGCGGATCTTTGAAAATTGGATTTACTAAGTTTTTTCCGTAAGAAAAAAAATTTGTTAGAGAAAAGACAATCGAGGTTGAGAGTCTTTTTCAAAATGAAAGACTTGTCAAATTTGGTCTTTTTATGGGTAGAGGGAAACCCTCTTTCACCCCAAACTCAATCTGATCCTCTTTCGTCCAAATGAGAGAGTGAAACTCTCCACTACATGGCATATTGTTTGTCATATGAATAAATGAGAGGTTAAACGACACTTTGTTTGCCATGAAAATATAAAATGAAAACAGACGGCATAGTGTTTGTCGTTTAAATTGTTTTTTCAATTGGAAAAGGGATTGAACGGAGAAAAGAATTTGTTTATATTGGAAGAGAATGGTTACGTGGTTGTTGATGACTATTCGGACTTTTTTCATTCTGATTATTTATGGGACCTATATGACCCTACTACACAGATCTCGTGTTTGATGAAAATGATTCTTCATTGAATGTGATCTAGGGTTTGGGTTGGTAGGGTTTAACATAAAGTAAATATAGCAATCAGATTTTCTTTCTCACGGTTCTAAAAAGTTTGGTTTGATTTTATTTTATACGACTAACCATATACCGTATAGATTTTTTATCCTCTATCACATGACAGTTTTTCTACTCTTTCAGATAGATTTTCATTCGTTTTAAAAAAATAGACTACTATAATAGTAATAGTCCTTATTCTTAATCAAATTACATTAATGGTTCCATAAAATGACAAATGTAATTTGTTTCTTGACCGAGTTATACATGTAGGGGGGTATTTAAATCACATAGCAAGTGGAATCGACTGAAGAACAAGTCTGTTCCGGTTCCAGTGGAATATATTATGGTCATAGCCAAATGAATATATCATTTGATAATATAGTCAGTATTAAAAAAATGATTTGGCTAAGTTCTCAAATGAACAGGTATTATTGGTTGACATCTTCGTACTCAAGTCAAATGTACCCATAATAAGGATATTCCTACACTTCTTCTGATTATGCAAACCCGTCCATTGTCATTGATCAGATAATATTACATATGATCCGTAATTATTAACTATACAAATTTAAAAATACATAATACCGTAATACCTAACACAAATTAGAAATTAAAAAAAAAATAGATTGAGATATCAGCGGGAAAGCATTTATATAGTCACCGACCAGCCGGCTAGTCAATAAACAATTTTAGTATTGATAAAGTAAATTGGCCATGAAAAATTGAAGATAAAAACTTCAGCAATGAGGAGGATGTTTTAATCTATCTTTTTGAGAAAGAAAATGGACGCTTAAACAAGGAAGCTATTAGGCGGTTCCGTTATTTTCCGCAAAACTAGTATCTTTGTCGCACTACATATCCTAGTGTTCTCAATCTTGATTGCAAGAATGTACACGAGTAAAGTTGTGATCACCGTCGATTTCTTATTCGCCTACTTGTGTAGGATCAGGAGTATTTTTTTTTATTTATGAAGTCTTGGCGGTATTTGACCTCGTTTAACTGTTTACTTTTGTATAAACTTAGACTCGGAGATAGAAAGAGTCAGAAGTCAGTCAGTCGTGTTGTAGGAGGAGTATTTCTTTCTTTCCTGCTATTATTCATCGATTCCTAAACTGTATCTTGGGTTTTCTCACGTAGAGAAAGAGAATTTTTTTTTTTTAGCAAAACAGAGTTTGTCCTTATGTTTTTACATTTAATTCAAGTTTTTATCTGATCCATTTCATAATTGGGGCTCTGTGTATATCTACTTCTTTTCTCTATCTCTCTCATATGTTAATATAAATGAATTCTTGATAAAAATCAACAAGACCGACTTTGATTAATTCTTTCTCTATAGAAATCAATAAAACCGACTTTGAATTATTTTAACGGTTTTCTTTACAAGAACCGTCCTTGATCAGAGGAAAAACTGTGTTTTGAGATTATTACATGGCTACTACTAACAATAAGGGAAACAATAACAACCATCAAGTTCAGTTTTTCCAACAACAACTACAAGAAGAAGAGCAACATCAACATCAACAACAACACCTGCAACAGATTTCATATGGGATGATGATGCAATCTACAGCGCAACCATCACTTCCTAGAAATTTTATGTAATAACAGAATTGAATAAAGAGATGAAAACCCCATACTTTGAATTTCCATATTATCACTTGAAATTTTCAAAAATATAGAAAGCTGATTTTGTAGTGATCCTTATTTAGGCTTTGTTTTTTGTATTTGGTTGGTTGTTTGTCAACAGAAGTAGCAGTAAAGATAGTAGTGGTAATAATAATACTACTACTAGTACTACAGGAGCTTATGATTTGGGTGAGTTAGATCAAGCTCTGTTTATGTATTTTGACGGGCATGATCATCAGAATCAGCATCAACCAGCATCAGCTCAAGAACAAAGACGTGAGTTTCTCTCTCATATGATCTACTTGATTTTGCTTACATATATGGGTCTCTACCGTTTTTTCCTTTCTAGCTAGTTCATCATAGGGCTCTTAATCATAATTAATTAACTTAAACTTGTTTATTACTTTTTTTTTAATTAAGAGATTTTTGGTTTGAATTTCATTCAAAGGGTTTATTTAGGAGGTTAGGAATCATGAGAAAAGCGTGGCTAAGAGAGGATCATAATCTCTGGTGTTCGTACGTACAATTTTATGAACCTGATATGATTCTCTTTTGCAACACAGAAATGAATCACGAACTTTGAAAACAAGAAGAAAAAAAACAGAAGAAAGGAGATATTCTTTATTTGAATAAGGGTTGATTTTTTATCTTCTTTTCTTTATAGAGTTAAAACCGTGACATGTAACAGAACTGGTTATCATGAATTTCTTGCTCATACATGATCCATCTCTCTCTCTCTCTCTAGCTGCTGCTGTGTACTGAAAAAGTGCATGTGTACCAAGAGAGTATTAGTTTCTTCAACTTTCTTATTCTCAAATCTGCTCGTGGATTTTAAATTTTTTGGTTCCTTCCACTCCTTTTCTGTTTTGGGGTGGCAAAGAGAAAGAGAGTTTCAATTGCATGATGATGAAGAATTTTTATTATTTATAAAGCCAAGTGTTCTTATTTTGCCACCACCTCCATACTAAAATCTCATAGCTTATTATTTCTATCTCTCTATCTCAGCATGGGTTAGTCTACATTTACTTTTTGATGTTGTTTGTTTTTAATGATTTACACAAATGACTTGGTGACAAGAAACTGTATGCTATTTACAGAGAACTCAATAACTGGGATCAGACCTCCAACTTTGAACATTTTTCCTTCTCAACCAATGCATGTTGAACCTTCTCCTAGAGTATGCATCTCTCTCTCTATATATATATCTTCCCATTCTCTCTGTTTGAGTAAATATTGAAATGCATGGTTTTCTTCATTAATGACCAGCCAATTGGAACAAGTAATTTAGTTACATTAAAAAGTAGTGGTTTTGGTAGTGCCAAGAGACCATCCGAAGTAACATCCATGGAGTTGAATAATACAAGTAGCAGAAATAATAATGATATAGCTTCAGGAAATAATGAAGCATCTAAAGTTATCAAGGTACGGATATTTTCCACTTTTTTTTTTGATCTCCTAAGTTCTTCTAACATTAATTTTGTTTGTTGATTATTCAATTTTTTGTTTTGTTTTTGCAGCGAGAAGGAATTCGAAAGGTTGCTACATCAAGTAATTCAGAACATGAAGGACCTAAAACACCAGACCCTAAAGTAAGTTGTTATTTAGGTCTTCATTATTTCTAGGGCTTTGTTTTTCCGCTTCAATCTAGTTAGCTAATTATCTTGATGGTTTTGTTATGTTGGGCGCCAGACATTAAGGAGGTTAGCTCAGAATAGAGAAGCAGCTAGAAAAAGCAGATTAAGAAAGAAGGTTAGTCAACAACTCCAAATAATATATCAAAATGATTCGGGTTTTTCATGAACTTGCGAGTAATTAATTAATTTCAAACAGTAATCTAACAATGAAATTAAGGAAGCTTATGCATCAGTTTCTCTTGTTGTGCTTAATTTCAGGCTTATGTTCAACAGTTAGAATCAAGTAGGATTAAATTAACTCAACTCGAACAAGAACTTCAAAGAGCAAGAGCTCAAGTGAGTATTACACGGTGGATCGGTTTCCTATCTCAAAATGATACTTCAACATAATAGGCTGCAAGTGACTATATTTAACATAGGCGTATTGTTTAATTAATTAGGGCGTGTTCTTAGGGGGAGGAGCTCATCTTCTAGGAGATCAAGGTCTTCCTGTGGGCATCAATAATATCAGCTCAGGTGAGTCCATCTCTAAACCCTAAACTCCAATGGTTACATATATAAACACGTATAATGCCGTGCCAATTTATTTTTTGTAATGTACGTAAGACTAGCTAACATACTTCCAAATCTAATATATATACAAATTTAATTGATCAGAAGCAGCAGTTTTCGACATGGAATACGCCAGGTGGCTTGAGGAACATCACAGAATCATGTGTGAACTTCAAGCAGTAGTTCAGGAACACTTACCTGAAAATGAATTACGACTATTTGTAGAAAATTGCTTAGCTCACTATGATGAATTGATCAGCTTGAAGAATATGATCGTGAAAACCGATGTTTTCCATCTTTTTTCTGGTATGTGGAAAACTCCAGCTGAGCGTTGTTTCATTTGGATGGGTGGATTCAAACCATCAGAGGTTATTAAGGTACGAAACTTAACCACATTAATAACTAATTGAAAAATTCACTGTAGCAATAAACAAACCGTTGTTCTGCATGATTTCTTTGCTGAAACTTTTTCATACTAAATCAAACAAAATTTATAAAAATAAATGTAAGTAATCAGCTTTCTTTTCTAAAATAGTAAATATCGGCAGAACTAGAGACGTGTAACTGTAAATATTAATGCAATCACCTGCATCTAAATATGGGCATGTGGCGGATTGCTCCATCTATGGGTAAATAACGCAAACATTATTTGTTCAAGCGAATCAAATGCCACGTTTAGCTCGAGATGACTCGTTCTCATGTTTATGGCGAGGTTGGATTGGTGATCTCCTGACACCTTAACCAGCAAGTACATTATATAACGAATTTAACGTGTTCCGGTATTTCCAAAACTTATTTGAACTTTTAAATTGTACAATATGAAACTCTGCACATTTCTGTTTTTGCTCGGTTGAAACTCTACACATATTAATTTGATCATTGTGTTCATTTTAAGTTTTAGTTGTTACTATCATATATTCGAAGCACACGAGATATTTAATAAATTTAAAAGCACTATAATTCAATGATAGAAAGTGCTTCTCGGTTCATCACATAACGCCTGCAATACGGAATTAGTTACACATGATTATCTTATGAATTATTAGCAGAGGCATGGGGGGTTGAAGAGATGATGCTGATGAAATAGTGAAAGTGATGTAGTAGCTAGCTAGGTATATAAGAGCTGGATATGCATGGGATACGATCATACATATGATGATTTCACTGAAATACAACTAAACAAGGAAAGGAGATGTAAACTGCATGGAGTTGAGATGTTGTCGGGGCATTACTATGAATGTTGAGATTTGGTAATGGTAACAATATTGCTTTATGATGGTCTATGGATGAGAGAGAGAAAGAGAGATTCATCAGTGGACAAAAAATCAAAGACGAATGACGAATGAGAAAAGAAACCTAATTAGGTATGAAAGGAAAAGAAAAGAAATGTTAATATGGGCTTACCATTAAACGGATGAATTATAGTGTTATTCGCATCCATTTCACAAGCTTTGTCTTTTTTTATACGATGCTTTCGATCGATAAAACAAAATAAATAAGAAAACAACTCTTACTAAAAAGTAGGTGATAGATTCAGATTGAGAACTCAGATTAGACCGCCACAGAAAATAGAACTCAGATTAGACCGCCACAGAAAATAGCTTGCTTGCACGTACACTTCTCTCTCTCACATGTAATGCAAATAAAAGAATTTTCCGGAAACAAATATAACAAAAAGACGTATGTGCAAATGTAACCATTATTTGTAGAGATAATTATGATTTGATTAGAAAATTTAAAGATTTTCTACTATCTAATAAGGTGATTAAATTTTTAGTAAGCTCCTAAAATGACCAAAACTTAAGATATCTATTTATGGAAATGTATAAGATGTAACTATTTACTAATTTTAGAGTCATATTCATTAAATTAAACTTAACATTTGCATGCATAACGGATCAATGTATGGGAGCTGTAGCCTGTAGTTTTTTTTGAAGCAGTTATTTGGTATGTGAATTATAATAATTAAATGTG
The DNA here is from genome assembly GCA_023531435.1 of Papaver californicum. NCBI lineage: Eukaryota > Viridiplantae > Streptophyta > Magnoliopsida > Ranunculales > Papaveraceae > Papaver > Papaver californicum. The sequence continues at coordinate 453,829 of JAJJMC010005013.1, forward strand.
TTGAACATTGTATGTGATGTTTAGATGCTTTTGAATCAAATCGAACCACTGTCAGAACAACAGATCTTGGGTATATGTGGGCTCCAACAGTCAACGCAAGAGGCTGAGGAAGCTTTAAGTCAAGGGCTTAATGCACTACATCAATCACTCTCAGACACCATTGCTTCTGATGCTCTAAGTTATCCATCCAACATGGGAAACTGCATGGGTCAGATGGCTGTTGCAATGAACAAGATCTCCACTCTTGAAGGTTTTGTTAGACAGGTACCGCTTAAATTAATCTATTCGATACCTCCTTATATTAATTTTACTCCTTCCTCTAGCACCACTACTGGCTGAAGTTGTGCATTTCTCAGAAACTTGAAAATATAATAGTGTAATGTGGTTGATAAACAAACCAGACAATGTAGAAGGTGGCCAACCTCTAATTGATCACATGGAGATGGAGTTGTTAAGCCTAAACATATACGGAGTATATTTTATTTCTTAATTTTATAAAATTCAACTATCAATTGGTTTTAACAAGTACTCCCTTTAATTTTCTTTGATCATTTTCAAAATAATGGTACTTGTTTCAACTAGCCATCTGAAAAATGTTGTTGAACAACTACGTATTTAGTAACAGGGTTCAGGGTATATGTTGTTCATATATCATCTTTCTTATAAATCTCTAAATAGTTTTTTTATTTTTTATTTTGGCAAAAATAAATTGGAGTTTAGTGAGCAGAGTGTTTACAGAACAGTGGGTATTGCCGCAATAGACGTTGGGAACAAAATAGGAATCCCTACCACAGTTAAGGCACATGTTTGATTCAAAATAAAAAGAAATTAGTGTCTCATTAGCAATATACATTGAAAATATTGATAGGACCCGCTCTTGATTTTGCAGTAGAATATTTCAGAAACTTACTGTGACCCACTTTTTGTCCCTAATTCTACATTTTATCACCTAGCTGACCACCTAATTCATGATTTAATCAACAGAACCAGTCCACTATGGTACAGTTGATAAAACCAAAGAGAAAACGAGATTTCATACACTATTTACCCACTCACATCAACAAATGATGATCAATACACATATGCATGCATAGATTTCGTGAGCATTAGGAATGGTCAAGCTTTTGTTTACCGGATTAATTTGGTGCTTACCGGATTGATTATGCATTGAGCTCAGATTTCACTTTACGTACTGTTTTCGGAAATGACCTTAGATTTGTGCATACTATCTTCTACCTGTAACCAAATTAACAATAAGTTAATTAGGGGACATCATGACTATTTTAAGTTTTGTGCACAATATTTCTCGACTCTTTAAGTGCTAATTGGAATTAGGAACTTTTTGATTTGAATTTAACTTGAATTTGCAGGCTGATAACTTGAGGCACCAGACATTACATCGGCTGTATCAATTGTTGACGGCTCGGCAGTCTGCAAGATGTTTCTTAGCCATTGCTGAATATTTTCATCGCCTTCGAGCTCTTAGTTCTCTCTGGCTATCTCGTCCCAGACAAGATTAGTGACATCGATCGATTACTCAATATTCCATTTCAATCCATACTCATTAATCAATCTATAATTCAATATATTATTTTCTCCCTTGAGCTCATGTTCTCTTTAAGCTCTTCATTTGTTAATTGTTGTTTTTCTTCTCTGCTCTATTCCCCTACTATTAAGGGGCTACTGAATTAGATATATGATAGCATGCAGATACTTAGTGTTCTCATTAGCAGCAGCATCAGCGCTACTAGTACACTCTTTTCTTTGCAGTACTTGTTGTATACATAACTTAGTGATGACAGATATAAAGGATGAAGGTAGTGTCTAAGCCACTCTACATTAAACAAAACTGACTCTTCTTTCTCACTGAAAAGAATGAGATTTCCTCTTTCTTTCTTGTTAAGGCTTACTCTTACGGTGAGTCAAGATTTAAGATTCAAGATTCAAGATAAAAAGCGTTGTCTAAAGTCATGTTTCCATATTGCTTTTAAGGGACTGCTTGAACGCGATCTAGGATCAACTCTATGACGCAAAATGGCTTGGTGCTAGAAAATTTATTTTTTGTGCCAAATCATTTAGCACTTTCAATGTGAGTCATTAGATTTTATGTTAGAAATTAAAATCTAACGGTTATGTTATTTGTGTCCAATCATTGGACGCTTCTATTATTAACCATCAGATTTTCTTTAAATCTTTAAATCTAACGACTCCAATTTAGCGCTTTCTTAATTCAACTTTGAATCACGATAGCACTGGGATGCTGATTCAGGGTAACGTGTCATCCTGTGAAAGTTGAATCTTGGAGGATGATAAGAGTAAACCTAATAGCAAATAATGTAGTATACTTGAAATTTAAGATCTTCAAAGAAATGGGATCATCTTTATTAGGTGGAATAAGAGATATACCGAGAGGCACACAGAAAATCAAGAGAGAATAGAAGAAGTTGGGTTTCACTAGGAGAAGAAATTTAAGTGTATTTATATATATTTATAAGCATAATTGAAATGTTATAGCATAATAAAACTTAAAAGAGGAGAGCCAGGGCCCAGGGGGAAGAGGAACGTGTGTAAATCACATTTCGCTTCCCCATTAGGAACCAGTTTTTTTTTTTTTGGTTTTTTCGCTGCAAACCCTATCTTGTAATTTCCCGATCATGCTTCACCCAATCTCCAGAAGCTAAATCTCTGTTCCACCGGCCCTATTAAGGATGTAGCCAATCAAAATACCTGAGTGTTCGCTTCAGAGGTAATCATGATGTCATGGAGGTCTTGAATTCAACTCAAGAGATGAAGTTCTTTTTAATTTTTACTACATCTGATAAAGCTGAGGTTATTGGATTTCTAACGCAAAGGCTCTGTTTGTTCATATGGGTTTTGACCATCTAGCTTTTGACATTATAAAAAATGTATTTTTTCCTCTAATTTCATTGGTTTGGCTTATTTGATTCTTCCCACCCTTTGCTCTTCTGGTCTTCTTCTACGACAATCGATTTGTTCATTCAGGTCTCTAGGTATTTACTGTTCATGGTTAATTTTATTTTAAGATCATCAATTTATTGGAAATTTATTCTTTATTCCTGTCTTGGAACTTAAACTCTAAGTTGGCTTAATCTCATGCAAACACATGTGCTTTTTACCTTCCACCATAATATTTTTGCAACTCACGTAACCTAACTTCAGCTCAGCTCTTTATTTTCCGTCGATTATGCAATTGTGCCTCTGAACTGGCTTAATCATGATGTTCTTCGAACCCGTCGATTATACTCATTATAATATTATGCATTTATCAGTTCATATGATCGGTGCACGTGCGAATAACAATTGGGATTACCATGGTCTGAACCATAATCTTTAAAGGGTTGGTAGTGGTCCCAAGTACTATCCACACTATGGTCATAGTAAGGATATTGCCCATTTTGAAACTCAGGTCGATATGCATTGTATTGGTTCTCATAATACCAGTTCAACATTTATTTTATTTTTTTGGTGCACGTGCAAATGCAGGGTCAACTAAAATTGGAAAGGCTCGGGTTTCCTTAGCAAAATATACCTACAATCAAAGACTGGTCAAAGATAAGGCTAAGGCTTGTGGTGGTTCGGGTGATAATGCCAGAGAGTTCAGCGTACTATCCCACGTGTTTTCCTAAAATTTGGTAGCCGACGGTGCAAGTGTAAGTGTGTTTTTTTTAATAAAGGAACAAATTAAATAAATAAAATTAAAAATCTAACTAAACTTAAAAGAAAATCCTAATCTAATTATTTACAATCTAAAGAATAAAATATTTACTAAGTTAATTATTTATAAAAAAAAAATGAATAATATAAAATCTTGGATACTTACCTTTTTGGTGCGTAAATTTTATCTCCATTTTAAATACCAAAATAAACCTGGGCACTAAAAATAGAAAGATACCCAAAGAATAAAATCCATAATAAAATAAAATCTAATAACAAAACAAAATAAAATCTAAACTAAACTAACCTAATATTTACATGATTTAATTAAAAATAAAAAATAACAAAATTTAGTCCCCGACAACGGCGCCAAAAATTTGATGAGAATTTAATTGTAGACCGCAAGTGGCTGTCGATTGGACAATATGCAAGTACGGATCATTCCACAGAGACTAAATTATTGTAATCTTTAATTTATACAATCAAATAGTAAACTAATAAGAAAAAAAAAGAAAATATTAATTAGAAAATGATGAAAATAATAAATTAGAAAAGAAAATACTAGGTCTTTAGATTAATCCGGTATGATGCATAGTAGATAATTCTAACGATCTCAAATAATACTCTTCATAATACCTCAAGACGATTTAGGTCACATCAACGTCTTGGAAAATCAAACATTTAAACCAATAAGAATTCTCAAGGTACTAACAATCTTCTTTACTTAATGATGTTGATTTCTAAAGAAAAATATAAATCAATGAACAAGCAAAAAGGACATATGAAAAACCTATTATCATTAATAAACGAGAATATAGGACCAAGAAGAATTATTAAAAAGAAATATTAGAATCTTTAACATAATCATAGGGCTTCATCTGTAACCCTAGTAGAGAGATTATTCCATTATTACAAGAGAAAAGAAAAGTAAAAAGAAAAGAAAACTAAAAGCTAGAACTAAAACTAAAACTAATTCTACTGCTCGGACCCTGGACTAAAAAATGAGTTCCCCCTTTATCCCCCACTTCCAACACTATTTATATAGCTTTAAAGGAAACCACTTTCCTTTTCCATTTCCGCTACCACATCATCATCAAATAAGAATGTGCCGCGTTCGGGATAATACAAAATCCTCAAATTAAAATGCGCCATGTGTTGAATAATATCTCATCAGGAAGTAACAATTTTCTTTATTTGGAAAATATATCATCCTTTACTAACTCCAACATAAAGAATAATATTTTTTCCATAATCTTTATTTCCTTCTTTATTTTGATTATTTTCTTCATTAAACAAAATATCTTCAAATATCCTTTTATAATTAATATCCAACAAATGGTCTCCACACTTTCTACACACGTTTTGGCATGTTTCCCACACTCCCATATCCAAATAATTGTTCCAATGAAATAATTCTCCATGTTTTTCATTTTGGGCTTAGCCCATTACTTCATTTCCTTCATTTTATAACTGATTTACACATTTTAGTCCATCGAGCTTTATTTCCTATAAACTGCAAAACTAAACAAAAACCGTTAAATATGTACAAAATAAAGAACTAAATAAATGTAAATAAAAATGACGTGTTATACACTCATCAAATACCCCTAAACCTATATTTTGCTAGTCCTCGAGCAAAACTAATCTAGAAATAAAAATCCTAACTCACTTTCGCAGGAATCGCGACTACACTTAGCATGTGTAACAAGCCTTTAAACCCCTAAGTGGCCTTAGTGGACGAGTTTTGTCTCGTGAGGGTTTACAAGAGATATACCCACAAAACCTTTTACTCCAAACCCTAGCTACTTGTGAACGATTGAGGGTAGACACTAGACATGCTATTTAGTTGGCTACAAAATTCTTTGGTTATGGGAGAAATTACCTTGTTTTGATTCAAATTGATGTACACGAGTTTGCACTCAAGCGTACTAAAATTCATGTATAAGAAAACAAATCACTACTCAGAAAGTCGTACAATGGACCACGATACTCAGAATCTAACAAACCACTATCACATGAATACATTAAATAGATGGATATGGAAATAGAAGTGTGCGCATGTTGACTAAGGTGAACGGTGTTTTCCAGAATATCTGTATGATCGTCAGTACCAAGATGAACTCTAATATATTAAGATACGCACCCACTGGTCTGAATCCTAATTCTAGTATCAACTCAGCTGGTATATATAAGGGTTCCAGCGGTCGATTTATTGAATATATACAATTATTATTTTTTTATTTTTTATTTTTTTTCCGACAACATGATTAGATCTTTTGAATCTAAGCGCATGCTCCTTGTCAGCAGATTACATGATAGTTCTTATGGATCCTGCGTCCATGCTTGCTTAAGCGACGGAGACAGGGAGAACACACACATATTGCTATCCAAATGTCATCTTTTTCTTTTTTTTCGAATAAACATTGGGTTTTTTTGAATAAACATTGGTCAAGTTCAATTAAAATAATGGAGCTTGATCTCAATCATTCTACTTCATCCTGGCGGCGACAACAAGGCGATACTAGTGCGCCACCAAATCACTTAGAGAAACATAAAAGGTTGCAAAAATAAAAACAGAATGTGATATGGTGACGACTCCGAGATATGGTGACGACTATCATGTTATTTCTAACACCTGAGCTCTATCTTTTTATGAATAAACCATTTAGTTGGGTCCCTCAACTCCTACAAAAAATAATTTTGTTTCCATCTACTTAGAATGGTTAGTGTCATCCTGAATTGTTCACAAGTTTCTAAATTTTGGATTTTTTGGTACAACTAAAATTTTAAATTTTTCTCCCTTACCCCCAAACTTAAATTGAACATAGTCTTCGATGTTCTAAAGATAAAGAATAAAAACATGAACTAAGAGAATTACTAAGCAAAGTAAAAGAGATAGGGAAAGATATTACCAGTATTGTATACCAAAATCATATGGATTGCCTCTTATATAGCGTTAAGTTTAAAGTCTCAGCCATACCAAGAAAGGATTAGTCACAATTTACGAATCAAATAATAATAATTTGAATATCCTTGAAATCGATTGGCTTTGACTCACTCTGTTGACTACAATGGAATATACGAAATTAGTGGTCATTCTTAAAAAAATGTGTCGATTCTAATTTCCTAAAATATTCGGGTTTAGTTCCAAAATTTATGAATTGACACATTTGAAATTCATACGTTCTCACATTTGAAAGAAAAGTGTTTGTGGGAAAACAAAATCAATTGCGGTATTATGGTCCGGGTAAACCACATCAACAGGATGATGGGTTTTTAACACCTGAATTTCATTTTGGACAAAATTATTTAGAAAAGTAGTGTCTCTTAGTCTAACCTCGTCCTTTATATTAGGTAAATATTTATCGGTATTGTCAAAGGTAAAATTGGAAACATTCTACTGGCAATTAAGTTCACTTGGATCAATACTAACAGCTGACCGTTCTTCTTCGATTTCTCCAAAGGTCTCATGAATTTGTTCCCATACTAAGTCTCTCCTTTGTGATTTTTCATTCAACTGCTTGAGTGAATCTTCTAAAGACAGACTAACATCGTAAGAAGTGTTAGGTATCAACTGTTTAATTAAATCCTCCAAAGACGGAGATTACACATTATACTCATTACAATATTGCTTATTTGTCGGTTCATATGACTGGTGTACATGCGAATAGTAATTGGGATCACCATGGTCTGAACCATAACCTCTAGAGAGTTGGTAGTAGTCCCAAGTACTATCCACACTATGGTCATAGTAAGAATATTGTCCATTTTGAAACTCAAGTCGATATGCATTGTATTGGTTCTCATAATACCAGTTCGACATTTATTTTATTTTTTTGGTGCACGTGCAAATGCAGGGTGAACTAAAATTGGGTAGGCTCATGTTACTTAGCAAAATATACCTACAGTCAAAGACTGGTCAAAGGCACAAGGCTAAGGCTTGTGGTGGTTCGGCTGATAATGCCAAGAGGGTTCAGCGTACTATCCCACGTGTTTTCCTAAAATTCGGTAGTGGATGGTGCAAAATGTTGTGCAAGTGTGTGTGTGTTTTTTTTAAAAAGGAGCAAAAAAAAATAAATAAAAAGAAATCTAACTAAACTTAAAAGAAAATCCTAATCTAATTAGTTACAAATAAGATAAAATCTAAATAATAAAATATTTACTAATATAATTATTTACAAAAAAAAATGAATAATATAAAATTTTGGATACCTACCTTTTTGGTGCGCAAATTGTATCTCCACTTTAAATGCCAAAATAAACCTGCGCATTAAAAATAGAAAGATACCCAAAGAATAAAATCCATAATAAAATAAAATCTAATAACAAAATAAAATCTAAACTAACCTAATATTTAAATGATTTAATTAAAACTAAAAATAACAAATTTTTAGTCCCCAGCAGCGGCGCCAAAAACTTGATGGGAATTTAATTGTAGACCCAAGTGCATGGCTGCAGATTGGACAATATGCAAGTACGGGTCGTTCCACAGATGCTAAATTATTCTTATCTTTAATTTATACAATCAAATAGTAAACTAATAAGAAAAAAAAGAAAACATTTTATTAGAAAATGAATAGATTAGAAAAGAAAATACTAGAACTTTAGATTAATCCGGTATGATGCATAGTAGATAACTCCAACGATCTCAAATAATACTCTTCATAATACCTCGAGACGATTTAGGACACATCGACGTCTTGGAAAATTAAACATTTAAACCAATAAGCATTCTCAAGGTACTAACAATCTTCTTCACTTAATGATGTTGATTTCTAAAAAATAATATAAATCAATGAACAAGCAAAAAGGACATATGAAGAAAACTATTATCATTAATAAACGAGAATATAGGACCAATAAGAGTTATTAAAGAGAAATATTAGAATCTCCAACATACATCATACGGCTTCATCTGTAGCCTTAGTAGAGATATTATTCCATTATTACAAGAGAAAAGAAAAGTAAGAAGAAAAGAAAACTAAAAGCTAAAACTAAAACTAAAACTAATTTTACTGCTCGGACCCTGGACTAAAAAATGAGCTCCCCCTTTTCCCCTGCTCCCACCACTATTTATATAGCTTTTAAGGAAACCATTATCTTTTTCCGTTTCCACTACCACATCATCATCAAATAAGAATGTGCCACGTGTCGAAACAATACAAATCCTCCAATTAAAATGCGTCATGTGTTGAATAATATCTCATCATGAGGTCACAATTTTCTTTATTTGTAAAATATATTATTCTTTACTAACTCCAACCATAAAGAATAATATTTTTTTTCCATAATCTTTATTTTGATTATTTTCTTCATTAAACAAAATATCTTCAAATATCCTTTTATAATTAATATCCAGCAAATGGTCTCAACACTTTCTACACACGTTGTGGCATGCTTCACACACTCACATATCCAAATAATTGGTCCAATGAAATAATTCTTCATGTTTTTCCTTTCGGGCTTAGCCCATTACTTCGTTTCCTTCATTTTATGAACTGAATTACGCATTTTAGTCCATCGAGCTTTATTTCCTATAAACTGCAAAACTAAACAAAAGTTATTAAATATGTACAAAATAAAGAACTAAATAAATGTAAATTAAGATATAAAAATTACGTGCTTACACACTCATCAGATACACCTAAACCTGTATTTTATGTCAACTTAGCATAAGTTTGAAATTTGAGATGTTATCGTAAAATAATGTTACTCATAAGTTTTATATCAACTTAGCATTGCAATGGACTATTTGTGGCATGTTTACAACATGTAGTTTGTGCTAGCAACAATAGCATACTTAAGTGTTATAGATGCAATTGCTAACACATGCTAGTGTCATAGCTACGACCCAGGTGTCGGTGCTAGCAACAAAGGATGACACTAGTGCGAGGATAAATAGCACAAGCAAACAAGAATAGCGCGACACAATAGGAAAGGATTGAGCTGCAATAGGTAAGAAAGGGGGGTAGCGCTAGTGCTAGCCCTGATGCTAGTGCTGCTGGCAGCGTTAGCGCTGCTGCGCTGCCGGTGTTGGCGCGTAGGATAGGGATCATGCTGGGAGCACGGCTAAGGTTTGCTAGGGCTGGAACTTTCTGGTATCGGGCCATTATCCATATGCTGCTAGCATTGGCACTTGCTAATGCCATAGTTATAGCCATAGCCTGTTTAGGACTTCTAGTCGCATGAGATTTAATGCTAGCATTATGCTTAGCTTTTATGCAGTGCATACCGAACATATTCAAGGAATTCAGTCGTGGAAGTTTTGCGACTTGACATAATGTTCGATGCGACTCTGTAATTAAATAGTATGTATTTAATTAAAGTTTTTATTTGGAAATGGCATTACATCCATTCCAAATGTTTGCAATTTTGCAAAATCAACGTTCTGATTAATACATATAGTTTGCATGGACGTACATAAAATAACGAGGGTTTAGCCGGGTAAAACCCTGAGATGTTGGAGGCATATACACATATAAAATAGCTAGAGGGATAATGTAGCCATGAGCTGAATATACATTCTCAATTCTCTTGCGAAATATAAGACAAAAGTACATATCCATAATTTTGATGTCGGGTCATAAATTTATACATATTTGTCTCTTAGCATCAACGTTAAGTCCCCTGCTTAGCACGGAACAATAATGTTTCGTGGTAAGCACTAGATGGTGATTTTTTCTTTTACTGACATAAGCAAAATAAATCAACAAGCTTAGTCTTCAAATAATTGTTGAAGGAGCGATAGTTGATGTAGTAATGCTTGTAGGATGATAGAGCATCGTCTGGAGAGTATAAATTAGTGAAGTGTAGCTGATTTGTTTGAAGGAGAGGCTAAAATTAACCCGTACACGGCACGTGACCATGGATCCCAAAAGGAAATCCTTGTTTGACCTTGATTTGGAAACCAATCACTATAAAAGAGGAGTAAACCCTTATTTTTTTATTCTCTCCATCACCACCGACGACAACACCTCTTCTCCCTTCCCCCTTTCTTTTTTTGTTGGCGTCGATAGCAGCAGCAACAACACCTCCCGTCGACGACATCACCGACTAGTTAACGCCGACCAACTTCCCTTCTCCCTTTTATTTTTACGTGAGTATTAACTCATTGTTTCAATTACTATCGCTTGTTCCATTTCATTAGGTAAGCATGTTATTACCTTGATAATGACCTTCTCTTGACAGCATCTTGCAGATAAACCCTAATTCCACAATTGTTGCCTTTAATTGTAGAAATATTTTAGTGGCTTCATTGTAGCATTGTTAAGCTCAACCAGGTACACTAAGGTTTATGGCAATTTTTCTTAATATTGGTTCGAATTTATATATATATATAAGCATGTATTTGTGTATCAGCATTGTATGTACATAAAATAAAACCAAACGTTGTGCATGATTATCCAGTTGTTTATGTAGATATTATTCGAACCCATTGTATATGTCTATCGATCATGAAGATAATGTTGCTACTGCCTCTAGTTATGATCAAGGCGAAAGTTCTGATGTTGTTTCTCTAAATGATGTGCTAACTCTTTAAGGGTGTTTTCGAAGAGGCTGTTAATCCTAATTATGTTGCCAGTTTCATTACAAACATCAATAGAGGCTCTCAACTTCAAGGTATTTATCCACAGGCTCTTGTCCGGTGTTGTTTGCAGAAGAAAAAAATATAAGACTTCATTTGTTGATTTTAAGGCGTCCCAAACTCCCATGTCTGAATGAAAAGGATGGGCTAAAGTTATGCTGAAGAATCCTCAGGTGAAGCTGGTTTTATAAAATGCTAAGATATTCCATGATCTGCGAGTGTCTGATACTTTGAGAATTAATAAGGACACAAAAACTATGATTGCGTTTACTTCCCGTTGTTGTGGTCCTAGTCATTCAGCAGCATGCGCTTGGAGTGAGTTAACAATCACTTTAGAGGATGTGGTGGTCGTGTTGCGAATTCCAGTTGTTGGTAGTATTCCTGTCGAGTGGTCTGAGCAGGAGAAGAAATATGGCGACACCCTTATTCAGAAAATAGAGGAGCTGCGGATGTCTAGCAGTTGTGATAACAAAAATTATTTGGCTTGGATTGAATGTTGGTGGAATGGTAGCACCAGTATTGACGGCCTCGATGTTGATCATCCTCTATGCATTGTTGTATTCCTTCTGTTCTGGCTCTCTAGGGATGTATTCGAAGATTCTTCTGGAGGTCAATTGAAGTCTCCTCTTGTCTCGATTTTTGTTGCACTTGCTGGTGAAAAGACTCTTTCTTTTGGTAATTTGTTTCTAGGTACCTTGTACTCTCATTTGGATATTTTCATTCGTGACATGAGGATTTCCAATGGTTATGCCTAGGTAGAGTCTTTTATCCATGTTATGTTTATGCAATCTTCGCTATGGGAACATTTCCCCGAATATGCACCAAAGGCTCAGCCTTCTTATACGAGTGCAGGGATAAATTATGCCAGAATACTTCGTTGGAGTGCAAAGAAACTTTCTTCTGTTATTCTTATTAGTTTAATAGACAATGAGAAGAAAGTGAACTTCATACCTTGGGGTTTGAGGCTTCTGCATGTGATTCCGCCAGAGACTTTTGCTGGGAAATCTGATGTTGTCGTGCGCTATGGTCCAAGTGGCGAGAGTAATATTTCTACAGCTGGGGAGGCTATTACTATGAACAGTTGTACTCCATGATATATTCACGTTGTTCGCTGTGATAATTACATCCTCCAGAGTTATAACATTGATAGGGAGGCTCGAAAAATGGGCTTCGATCAGTCTACTCCTCATTTCCGCACTAAGACGCCTTCTATAATCATGTTTCAGCGATCCGAGGGTGCCCATAGCATTTTTGGCCAAAACATTCCTTTTCTCCAGGTCGATAGAAAAGGGTATGTTATTGACGTATATGTTGATTTCTGGAACGCTCCTCAAGAACTTCGTGTCGAGTGCGCCCTCTAATGCACGCGTTGAGCCTTATGGGAAGGAGTTAGCAGTTTGACCAAATTTGAAGGTTACCTCTGGAGCAAGGCGCGACTTGATCACCAACTTAACACATGTATCTTAGACCATTCTTCGTTTAATCACTATTATTTATTCAATAATTAAGTGTTTAATGTGTTTCTTGCAATCGTGGCACTCGGAATGCTCTATGTCCGATATTGCAGTGAATTTTTATTTCCTTGGTCAATCCCTGATTTACATATGGGGTATCAATGGTAGGCAAACTGCTTCCAAGTTTGACAGCTACTTATATATCGTCAAATTTGAATTTCGTCACGAAATGTATAGGGTTCTGCAGCAAGAAACTAGAATCATTTATGGGGATATTTTTATGATACAAAAGTGAAATTATTCAATGAGGCCATATCATCACTCTATATCTTCAGCTGACATTGAGGTAACTTTGCATAATCTCTATCTTGAGCAAGCTGAATTGGTGAATGTATTTTCTAATACGTCCGAGCTTGGGGAGATCATTGCCTTCAATGATCCTGTCCCAGCTTTTGATGGTTTTAAAACTATGCAACTTTGAGTTAGAGTGGATCTTCTTCAGCCTATTAAGTTTGGAACCCATGCTCCTAATAACCACAATGGAGTTAATTGGATTGCATTTATATTTCATGAGCTTCCAAGGATTTTTTTGCAATCATTGCCACAGAATGGGCCATCTGATTTTAGACTGCTTGGACTTATTCATTCTCCAATATCCAAGACTTATTGCTCCAACACCATCACCAGTTGCGCAAATTCAAGTTCAACAACCTATTGAAGATGACATCATTCATGAGCATAATTTCCACTTAGATGATGAGGATCATGACAGTGACTGGAGTAATAGAACAATTTTATCCCCAGTCTCTTCCGGACAAGACACACTACAAAAAAAAATGGGTTTAGGTGACTACTCGTTTTAAGTCGCTTAAAGCCCATTTTAAGTCGCTTAAAGCCCATTTTAAGTCGCTATAACCGTTACAGCGACTAAAAGTGGCACTCGCTCCGTAGGTTTCCCAAAGCTATGTATCTCAAAGCCTTGAGCGACCATGCAATCGCTCTAGTAATAAACCAACTTACCTAAAGCGAGTATTTTTCTCATTGCTTAACATTTAGACCAACTAACATGGAGCAAGTAAAATTGTGATCGCTTAAGATCTAGACCAACCAATATAGCAAGTAAAATATCAATCGCTTCAGATATACCAATCATTCTAAAGCAAGTAAACTACTTAGTTGATAGATACATGGAGCAACTCTTCCTGAAATTGCTTGGTTAAGGTTTTAAGCGATCAAATAATTTTGCTTGCTAAAAGCGATTTCTGATTTTGATTAGCCTAAAGTTGGTTGCTTAAGGTTTTAAGCTCCGAATGTTTTTACTCTCTAAAAGCCATTTGCGACTCAGGAGCTATTAAACTACCTAGTTGCTAGATACATGGAACAACTTAGCCTTAAGTTGCTTGGCTAAAGTTTTAAACGATTAAATGATTTTGCTCGCTACAAGTGATTTCTGATTATGATTTGTCTTAAGTTGATTGCTTAAGCTTTTGAGCTATCAAAGTTTTTACTCAAGTTAATTGCTTAATCTTTTGAGCTTCTAAATTATTTTAGAATTCATATTTTAATTGGCATGTTTAAATTTTTAAACTATTAAATTTTGTGTTCATTAAAAACAAATTATAATTTAGATAATTCCAAAATTTAATTAAAATTAATATCAAACAAATTATGAAAAAAATTAAATTTTATTATATCACATAATTCAATTTATAACATTTCTTAAAAAAATTACACTTTTTACATAGAAGGAAAAAAAATACACTTTTACATAGAAGGAAAAAAAATTACACTTTTTATATAGAAGGAAAAAAAATACTGCAAGTATATTATCGAGTACTGTCCCAAATGCCGTTACCACAGTTGGGGCCGAAGAGAATGTTTTATTCAAAATGTTATTGAACTGCAAATCAAAACAAAAACTATTGTGAAATACTTGGAAGCAATTACTTAACTAACATTTGAGCATCTCCATTTAGAGAGGTAGACTGGCGAAAGATTATATTCAAACACTACATATTCAACAATAAGCTTGGTCACCTATCACATTTTGTTACTATTTATACAACAAATTCAGAAATTTAGAAATATATATAACTCATTTCAATGATTTAGTTGTTGACATTTCACATAAACCTGAAAACCACAGAAATTGGAGCATACTCGAAAGGATCCAAAACAACAACGAGTGCAACATCTCAAATTCACCAGCTTCCGACAATATATCATCTGTTGTATCCTCAACCATCTCTCCATCTGCAACCAAAAGGGATTTATCATACAACTTTACCTGTCAAAATCCCCAAAAACAAAAAATGTAACCTGCAAGTTGTATATTGGTATTATACCTGGTTCCCCCGTTCACATAGGTATTATACCTGCATCCCTAGCAAATATTACCCCATGAAATGTATCCATTAGCATGTATCTCTCTAGTAAAATAGATTCCACCCCCTGAGTAAATTAGATTCCTACATTTAAAGAAAATTTAGTTAATGATTAAGTTTCAGTTCAATAGACCTTGAGTTAAGTAGGTGATGAGATACTGTAAGATGTACTTTGTTAAGGCTCCTCTATGCATTGTTGAGGACTCTCTAGGGCTTTCTAAGTCTGCTCTACTGTGAAGGTCATTAGGTGCCTCTGTGTCCATTAGAAGAACTGTTTGAAGAAATAAGCAATATCAAAATACATATATATATATATATATATATATATATATATATATATATATATATA
>JAJJMC010005013.1:469285-542249 GCA_023531435.1 Papaver californicum
ATATATATATATATATATATATATATATATATATATATATATATATACTGTATTCGAAGTTTAGAACTATAAGTAATAATGAAATGAGGTTAAAGCAAGGGTACTGACATTGGTAGAGGCGGCTTTGCCACCATGTTGTTTTATTTCCACTTCGAAATGAAAATGGTCTGCGAACAAGCACTTCTAATGCACAAACACCATCATTGTTTGTTTTCTCAGTGACTAGCATTGGATAATCTTGCACAATAGACAGCGCCACATCTACAAACAAACAAGTGATAATCAAAATATTTCAGCCAGTCCCTTGTCAAACAATCATGCATTTGTATATTCCCTAACCTCAATTTCAATGCAGAAATATAGATTTATGAATCTGATCGGTTGGTAACACTACCGTAGAAATTAGAATCAATTAAATCGCATAGAAGGGAAACACCACGTTGACCAGTGAAAGGAGTTGGGTTATCATATCTAGTAGCAAAATAAAGATACTGCACCACCTCCTTTTGTCCTTCTGAAACAAACTTTACAGCTGTGTGGAGTGATACCCTTCCATAGTTATCACGTATCTTTGTCAAACACGGCTTTTTCTTCACCATCAGCTTAACAACTTTGGTGTTTCCTTCCATGGCAGTTGTGTGAACTGCTGTATACCCAAGAACGAGTAGTTTGGATTTGGTTAATCTTACTTTCAAAAACTGAAATAACTGATTCTGATTCTGTTTCAGGGATCCTCTATAAACCCATCTTTCTTCTACTTCATTTTCCTTAAAAGTAACCAGGTAGCTTGGTTGCAGAAAGAAAGAGAGATTCAGTGAGTGAGGCAGAGAGATTAGGAAGGAGGCGTTGGAAATGAGAAGTGATGAAATAACTTAGGGTTTGGGTGTTTATATATAAGGGTATCAAACGTAAATAACAGGAACTTAGTGGTCAATGAGTAAAACAAATAGGGTTAGATTCATCTGACGGTTCAAGATTAAAAAGTTACGCTGATCGGATGGTCCTAGGTTTTTCATCTTCTACTCATACGGATCGTCAATCTGACGGTTCAAAATTCTCATCTTATGCTCATACGGATCACGAATCTGACGGACCAAATTTAACATCTTTTTTATATACTGGCCACAACCAGAACGCCCAATAAAACGTACGTTTCTCAATATATACAGTTCCAACCAAGGTTGTTACATATCGGATTTCGGTTCGTATCGGTCGAGAGCGACACACTGGTACGCCAGTATATCGGGGAAATTTCGGTTCAAATTTCGGTTCAAATATCGGTGAAATATCGGTCTATATATTTTATACCTATTTATGAAAAAATACTAGTGCACATTTTAAAATTATAAATATATTTTAACATGTTATAACAAACGTTTTTTCACAAAGTTTAGAAAGAAAAACTAGTAATCATCTAAAATATATAGATCCATAGATTTCATACAAAGTTCAAACTGGAAACATAAGAAAAACAAGAACAACTTCAAAGTTCATCGTCTAAATGCTAATTAAACAAGGATATTACAATTCTAATCGGAATCATTAGATTAATTATAGATATTATCATATCCATATATAATTCTAAAATATCATAAAAAATATGAGTAACAATTGAAATCCTAAAACAAGGATTTTTTTTTTATTTAGTTTTTTTTTTCAAAAAATAAAAAAATAAAAAAAAATTGGCCGTATCGGTCCATATCGGCCGATATTTCGGTCAAATATCGTTGGCCGAAATTTTGGATTCCGTCTTCATTTCACCTCGAAATCCAAAATTTCGGCGAAATTTCGGCCGTTTCGGCCGAAATTAACTACATAGGTTCCAACGACCAAAAGAACATGAAAGGTTATTAACTTCATAAAAATAACCATTATATAAGAGCGAACATAGACTTAGGTCAATCCCACATATAAGTTATTAAGTAATATATACTTAGATCAATCTCACACATACTTTGGTCAATCTCAAATGATATCCACAAATGATATAATTCAAACAATATAATCAAAGTTTTAGATCCGACGAATATTAACGCAAACCCAAGAATAGATATTTCGGCTAATCGGAGATGACACGAGGCATACAGTGGTTCACCCGATATAAATTATCCAAAATCATACAGTGAGCCCCTCAAAGCAATAAAAATGATTTACCCAAAATCTAAACATGTTAATACACATATGATAAAACTAAATGAGATCGAAACAATTTAAGTGAAATTCAAGAATATTGAAAAATTAAGAGCAAAATTGAACGAGACTGACTAATTTAATGTGAAATTGAGTGAGAAGAGTGAACACAAATTAAGAAAAAATTTGTGCATTCAACTAAAATTGAGTTCAAACTCACTAATTAATCTTCCATCTATTTTGAATTAGTCAATTTTTGTTCTTATTAAAAAGGACATTATCATCAAACCTACATACGACAGATCCAAAAAATATTTATGGAAATGAATTATATAAGTATATCCAATTAGATTGAATGATCTTTAGAGTCGGATTGATTTGTACATACAAGAATAAACTCATGTGAATTTCCAAGGATGTTGAATTTGGTCGAATTTATGGATGACATTAGATTACTCCATTTATCCCAAATTCAATCGATTTCTCCAGTTTATCGGGAAAATGAGAGATATAAGTAGGGTTAGGGCACCTATGAAGATTCCGATTTAGGGTAAGAGGTTATTATCTAAAGATAATATGATAAACATTGGGTAAGAGGTTTATCTAATTATCCATGATTTTAAAAGATTATATATTGATCCTAGTCAATTTTATCGGTTACCTATTAATCTTATCAAATACCGATCGACCTCACTATATTTATCATAAATTTCATGTGTTTATATGGTTACATATCAATTCATCAATCTTATCTAATATCGGTTGACCTTGATCAATTTCTCTCAGATTCAATTTATTTTTGATTTATTATCTAAAATTCAATTTAATTAAATCCAAATTTATTTAATTTCATCAAAATTACTAGATCATACTCAATATCATTAGATTGTAGTTAGTACGAATTTATTGATGGTTTGCACAACAAATTCAATCTCAATCAAACTTATTCATTTTTTTATCTATCTAACAAATCTAACAATATGAAACTATGATTTCATCAATCTCACTAAAATTCACTCAATTTTTTATCGAAACGACTTGAATACACTCAATTTTGATCGATCTTACTCAAATTATTCAATTTTCATCAATTTCACTTAGATTTATTGAACAGCGGGTTCATTGCCTTTTCACATGATCATAAACCCTACCTATAGGCATCCAAATGTTGAGAAATCTAATAATTTTAAAAAGTTTTATGCAAATCGAACAAGGGGTTTTAACCATCTCCGACACTTTTGTGAACTAAGTTTAGGGGTTAATTTATGACAATATAATCCATTTACGATTAGTCGAAATATCTATACCGAAACTCCAAATCTAGTAATGAACTTTAAAATATGCTTTATTTTATATCTAATTGACCAAAATGTATACCTCATTGGAACTCCAAACTTATTGATGTTCGTTATGTTATCATCAACGACCTTCAAAATAAGTCGAAATCCTTGCTGAAACTTTTTAAATACCACTTCCTGTCATATTTAGATTGATGACCTTTTCCACTAAGTTGGAATCTTCATTAAAACTCCGAATGTTCATCATGTTATCCTTAATGACCTCTTCTTCTAAAACGAAATCCTCCCCGGAATCCTAAACCTACCGATGTTCGTCATGTTATCCTTACTGACCTCTTATCCAAATTAAGAATCTCCATCGAAATCTATAATCTACGATCATCAGACTTCAAAACTTTGTCTAGTGGAAAGTCAATGATAATTATCGAATTCATTTTTTATTTTTCTGATTCATTTTTATATATTCAAAATCAAAATTTATGTATAATCGAAGGTCGATATGAATTTTTTTGAAGTGTAACTGATCAAAGTTAATCTTTACCTCGAGTAACTGATCAAAGAGATTGACGGGCATGATTTTTTGTTTGTGTGTTCCCCACGTGTACCTTAACTCAGTTATAGTGTAATAGAGCTAGACGATCATTACCTTCGACACCAATTTAATTGTACCACTCGGATCTGATGGTTAGATTCTTTTCATGTGTCAAAAACAAAAAACGTTGAACGGTTCTCACGGTTTTAATAATAGGTGGTGCAGATTCGGTGTCATACGGATCTTAAAAGGTTTGGATGGTCCCAAACAATTTTGATCGATCTTACTCAAATTATATCAATTTTCATCCATTTTACTCGATTTCACTTAAATTTATTGAATTTTATTCAATCCCAATCAAACTTATTCATTTTTTTATCGATCTAACAAATCTTCCCCGGAACCCTAAACCTACCGATGTTCGTCATTTTATCCTTACTGACCTCTTATCCAAATTAAGAATCTCCACCGGAATCTATAATCTACGATCATCAGACTTCAAAACTTTTTCTAGTGGAAAGTCAATGATAATTATCGAATTCATTTTTTGTTTCTAGATTATTTCTTAGGTTACACAATTTATTTTTCCTTACGTAAATACAAATTCCACGATATTAAAATATACAAATATTTTACTAATTAAAATATATATAATATTTAGACAAAAAAAGGGTGTTATAAGTTATAACCAAATATAACCGTGCTATAAAATGGACGGATGTAATTTTTTCCAATGAGTCATACGGATCACAATCCGTATGACTAGATAGAACTAGATATCAATCGTCGATAGATTTCGATCAAACGGTCTATCTTTCCCCCTTAAACTTTTGACAACAAAAACACATTTCCTCTCCCAGATTGAGATTTTTTTTCACTTCCCCCTTCCCCCTTCCCGCTCTGTTTCTCCCTGATTCCCCCTTCCCGCTATGGTTCCCCTCCCAATTTCTCTCATAATCTAGCTATATCACCTTCAAATTAATTTTAATTTTTTCCTGATTTAGTTTCCCCCAATCGTAGTAATTTTAATTTGTTACGGGAAGAAGTTAGGTTTTTATTTTGGTATCCTAAATTTGGGTTTGTGAAATTTTGCTGAATCTGATCATCCTAATCGTAGAGATGGTGATTACGACACTGTTGTTGAGCTGGTGGCGATTGTTGTAAGTCTTTTTCACTTGGGTACTCTTTTGTCCATTAATGTTGAACTTAGATTACTCTATCGTCATAGTTTTGTTGTTTGGTTAGGAATAGAATGTATGACATTTGATGACTTTATCTGAGGGATTGAGTGTTTAAGATCAGTGGTTTCTTCTTCTGGTTCGTTTTAAGGGTGGGAAGGGTTGTTGGAGATTGAGTGTAGAGGTAATAGGTATTTGGGGGTAATGCAGTCTGAGTTTTATGAACTTGTAGTGAAATGGAACTAAACGAAAATGAACTTGGTTGTAGTTTGGGTGTGTGGGAATTCGTTATTCTTGAAATTCACTTTCCTAAATACTGCTAGGTTACTCTTTTGGGAATCCACTTTGGGGTCTAAATATAGGTCTGTTGGAGATTGGGTGCAGTGGCCATTGGTAGTTGTGTTATTAGGGAGGTGAAGAACAAAATCTTTACTACACTGTATCATATTTTTGCTCAACTCTCCCTTTTCAGCTAGTCAATTTTGTTGCATTTCTATTGTTGTTTTCATCCGGATCCAGGTATGATTCACCATTCAATGTTTAATCTGATTTCCTTGTTAATATTGAATCTTTTTTATTGAGATTTTATAATTTGAGATGTTTCTGTAATATTAAGGATAAGTAGAAAAAGATGGGATTGACTTTTGATAATCTGTGGGTTAATAGGAAGCTTAGCATTACAGATTCAGAATTCGTTTAAATTTTTTGATATTTCTACTAGTTTAACCCATCCTCTTAACCAGCATTTGGCACATAGGGTCTGACATCAAACATATCGATTTCTTTACTCTACTACCCCACCCGTTTAGCATCTCCTTAATTGATTAGCGCTGGTTGAGAGGCTGGGTTGAAAGATGTATGCTTAGCATAGTTGCTACAGCAATGCGAGGACTGTATATATATATTTAATCTCTTTAGGGTCCAAGTTTTTCGGGCATCTTACTACTGAAAAAGAGAGAACTTGATGAATAAATATTTTGTTTCTTAGAAGTATTTATTGGCCTTCCACCACCAAATCCTCCCCTGTACCATCACTTATTCACATGCACTAATTAATTTTCTGTTGCTACGAGTATGTGGCTCAAAGTAAAGAGCTACATGACCACTTTTTTAGATGTTACATAGATTACTTGGAAAAAGGATATAACAATTAAACATATTTGGTCGTGGCTCAAATTTAGTTGCTTAGAGAAGTTTGAGCAACCAATTTATTTTGTTGTTGCTACGAGTCGGTGCCTCAAAATGAATAGCTACATGATCAATTTTTAGATGCTATAAATTACTTGAAAAACGGATCTAGCAATTAAATATATTTGGTTGTGGCTCAAACTTAGTTGCTGAGAGAGGTTTGAGCAACCAATTTATTTTGTTGTTGCTACTAGTCGGTGCCTCAAAGTAAATAACTACATGATCACTTTTTTAGTTGCTATAAATTACTTGAACAAAGGATCTAGCAATTAAACATATTTGGTTGTGGCTCAAACTTAGTTGCTGAGAGAGGTTTGAGCAACCAATTTCTTTTGTTGTTGCTACGAGTCGGTGCCTCAAACTGAATAGCTACATGATCAACTTTTAGCTTCTATAAATTACTTGAAAAACGGATCTAGAAATTAAACATATTTGGTTGTGGCTCAAACTTAGTTGCTGAGAGAGGTTTGACTAACCAATTTTTTTTGTTATTGCTACGAGTCGGTGCCTCAAAGTAAATAGCCACATGATCACTATTTTAATTGCTATAAATTACTTGAACAAAGGATCTAGCGATTAAGTATATTTTTTCGTTGCTAAATAATAGTGGACACATGTTTATTGCCACCAAAATTTCGGGCAGTTGTAATTTTAGACGCTTAAATTATTTAGGCGACTAAATTTCCGGGCTCTTGCTAAGATTTTAGACGCTTAAGCCCGTTTTTCTTATAGTGACATCTCAGTTATTTCCTACACAGATGAATAGGATTTATCTGCATCAGCCATGTCTTTTTTTGATAAACCTGATATCTCGCTAGACTCATATAGATCACATTCAGATTAGGAATTTATTGCTCCTGCAGGCCACATTCAAGACCAGGTTGATATGCAAGAAGAACAAGAAGTAGATACCATTCCCTCCCTGAAGCACATCACCAATCTTGGTAAATTCATAGTATCTGAATCCGGAAATGAACCTGAACTCCTCTCAGATTCGGCATCTTCTATCCCAACTAGTGCTTTGAGAGGACATGGAATCAAGAGACTAATCCGGACCATCAGGTTTTCCAACTTAACTCTGAAGCAGGTCCCTCTTCTCAGCCAAGAAACTTACGGCGAGTTACCAAGGAAGATCTTGAGCAATGGAACATAAGTGTTGAACCAGCTAAACGACAAAAGACTTCTTCTTCTTCCAATCAGCACATGCTAGAAGAGCATCATGCATCCTCACCTACTTCAGTGACCAAGCCATAAATAACATCTACTTCATTTCAGCTATGCTTATGTTGCTTACACTAAAGGGCTTTATTGACACATCCTATTGGATGGTGGGATTTTTTTTCTACTTATATATTCCCACATTTTTGTATCCCTGTTATTTTAGTCTAGGTTCAGTTTTTTTGTTAGTTGATAGCGCTTGTTCTTTGTTTGTTAGATATCGTCTAAGTTGTATTAGTTCCTATATTATTAGGGTTAGTATTGTGTGTGTCAATCTTTTTATGCTTGTTTTTTCCTTTAGGTGCTCTGACTACATATCTAGTGTGTACTAAGGTTGTATCTTAAGCCTATATGTTTAATAGTATAAGTATTAGTAGTTTCCTTGTGTTCTGTTGTTTTTCCTAACCTAGCTCAGGTCGATTTTTTCTGCTTGTCTGAATTTCTTTTATGTTCTTGTGACCTTTCGTCTAATTCTCTTTTCACCTGATAGTCTTTTCTTGTGCTGTTGGTTTTGACTTGGTGCATGTCACTAGTCTTTGTTACCTGCTTAACTCCGAGTACTTTCAATTGTGGTATTCTGTTTTTTGCTTATCTCTACCTTGATCTTTCGTCTCTTTCGTGAATTCTGCATCTTTAATTCCTTAGTTCTGTGCATGACCTGTATTGCTTTTCTTAGTCCTGCTATTCAGTTCTATTCAGTAATCTTCAGCCTGATCCAGCTCTTTGATATAGTTCTCGCAGCTCAGTTCCCCTTCGTATAGTTTTTTTTTTTTGGATTCTTCTGGGGGTGTGCCTTCTTGTTTACAGGATCTCTTAGTTTTAGATTTAATAGTATTTCTTTTAGTCTGTGTTGCTAGTCCTCTTAACTTTATATCCTTTCTCATCTCTTGTTCCTAACGCTATGCTCATTCCTCTAACTCTTTTTTCCTGCTTCTCCTTGCTACTACATGTTAATTTTGTCTTAGCGTTCCTTGTCATTATCCTATTCTTCTTCCTGATTCGACTTTCCTCTCCTTGTTATGTGGTCCCGTGTTTTTTTTTCTTTCTTAAGATTTTTTTGCCTACAGTGGTTATGCCATTTTGCTTGTAGTATCATTTTTTTTAATCACTGTGTACATTACTTTTTCTCATTTAGCCTTGCTTACTCCTTGCTGCAACTTGTAATTTGCATAGCTTTCCTGTCATTTTTTCTGTTATTTCTTCTTAGTTTGCCCTTTTCACCTTTCCCTTACCTGTGCTCATTTCTCCTGATCCTTGTTAGTGCTCGTGTCCTGTTCTGTCTTTGTGTTCCTTCTTTGAGTACATGTTCTTTCATTGAGTTCGACTGCTTGTTCATTCCCCTCTGTTGTTTGCTCATTTTTAGTGTTTTCCTCTCTTTAATAGCTCTGGTGTTCTTTTCTTACTTCTTCAACCTTTTTTAATATTTCTCTTCTCAGTTTTCTAAATATTTTTTCAAATGAAGTTTTCTACTCGGTTTCTCCCTTTATTAGACATTTATTTGCATAATACTTTTCGTGGAGGTTCCTTTGTTTCCCGTTAATAGTCTTTCATTTCTGCTTGTGTCCTTCTTGATAGCTACTTCCTAGCATCTCCGGCTTCTATGCTCTGTAGGCCCATTATTCCTTATTTTCAACGTCTGCCAAACCTGGAACAAAGCCCGTGATTTTTTATTCATCGGACTCCACCAAGCCCATATGTTAAGCCTGAACCTCTTTCTACATCATCCCAACTCAAACACTTCCAAGTTATTTTTTCCAAACTTTCCATTACAACCCCATTCCACAATGAAGATCCTAGCCTGGAATTGCCAAGGACTCAACCAACCTACTACCGTCCAACATCTAAAAGGGATTATCACCTTCCATAAACCTTTTATTCTATTCTTATCAGAAACTTTAGCCAATGAGAACCAAATGCGAAACTTGGCTCATGAACCACTTTATCAAAAAAAATTCATCGTACCCAAAATCGGCCGGAGAGGTGGATTATATCTCATGTGGGATAATGACATTAACATTCAAATTTTGCTGCACTCCCAAAGCTACATTCACGCTAGTGTTACCCCACCACCACCGGCACAACACTGGTTCTGTACTAGCATCAACATCCCCCCACACCCGTATGCCAAAAGAAACCTTTTGGAAGACTTCCCCACCATTTTTTCCCACATCACTCCAATATCCCCCTGAATCCTATTGGGAAATTCCAATGACATTCTTGACCAATCGGAGAAAAAAGGCGGAAGACAGGTAACTTATGCTCAATCCCAGCATTTCCTTTCCATGGGATTTCATGGTGATCCTTTACCAGGACTAATAATCAACTAGGACACAACAATATAATGGAACGACTCGATCGATCCTCATAAACACAATATTAGCACACATCTAATCACCATGCAGGAATCACTCATCTACCGAACATCGCTTCCGATCACGCTACAATTTTATTGAGCAATCGACTGGCAAGGCTCAAAAATCTAAAAATTTAAGCATATGTGGCTCTCGTACCCGTAGATCAAACAAGTGGTCGATACATCTTGGAGTCAACATACAGATTCGAACCTACATTGGATCTGCAACTCAAACTTATCACCACCAGTCAATCCCTTACTGAATGGAATAAGCGAACTTTTGGTCATCTCCCTACAATGATCAAACATTTGACCTCTCATATTAAGTTCGCACAACATCAGTGTGTTACTCGACAAGGACCGGACCTGGAAAAATGGTTAACCATTGAAAGGCAACTTCGATTTTCTTATACTACCCTCCTCCACTGTCACACAACTTATTGGCAGCAGAGATCTATAATTCCATGTCTATAATCCGGTGACAACAATACTACCTTATTCCATACCAAAGCAAACATCCACCGGGGATGCAATAACATTAAACAACTGCAAGATGCACAAAAAAATGGGTCAGTAATGAAGAAGATATGATAAAACTCATTCTGGATCATTTCTCAGAGCAATACTCTGCAGCACCCACAATCATCGATGAAAACTTGTTTGCATCTATCACCCCCAGATTAACTCCCAGACAATGTGCATCCCTCACACAAGAAGTATCTCCAACAGAAATTAAAAAGCACATTTTTCTATTAGCTCAGATCACGCCCCGGGCCCAGACGGATTTACAAGTAAGTTCTTCAAATGCTTCTGGGAGACTACTCACATCCAACTTATTGCTAAGGTCCAAAGATTTTTCAACTCCCTTACCATTCACCCACTCATGAACCATACCAATATTACCCTCATCCCTAAAATATATCATCCCTTAAAACCTTCGCAATTCAAACCTACAGGACTATGAAATGTCACTTATAAAATCATAGCCAAAATTTTAGTGAACCGAGTTCGCAAATTCTCCCTTTCATGATCAGTCCCTATCAGAGCGCCTTTGTTCCCAACGTTCAATTTATGACAACATTGCAATTTCCTGGGAATTATTATGTCACATCCGAACTTCGTCCCCATCTAAAAATCCAAAAATAACACCAAAGCTAGATATTCAAAAAGCCTATGACGGCTTAGATTGGGGTTTCATAAAAACCGCATTCACCAAACTAGGTTTTCCTTCGATTTTTGTGAACTACGTTATACTTTGTGTTACCACAGTAACTTATTCGATCAACATAAATGGTACATCACATGGATATATCTCTCCAACAAGAGGCATCAGGCAAGGAGACCCGCTTTCTTCATCTTTTTTATAATATGTGCAGAAATCTTATCTATAAAATTGGGAAATCTCGAATCCCAATATTTTCTAGAAGGAATCCACATATCCCATAAGGCACCACCAATACTACATCCCCATGTATGCAGATGACCTCATCATCACCTTTACAACAACCACAGAAAATAACAATCATCTCCTCAACTCGCTCCTCACTTACAGTAATTCGACGGGTCATATCATCAACACTTCCAAATCCATGATCATATATCATCCAAGACTGGATCAGCAACAACTGGACATACTTGCACTTTTTTTCGGCATGCCAACCACTTCAACTCCACCAACGTACTTAGGAGTCCATTTCAAACAAAGAAAATCTTTTCGCCATATTTTTGAACCTTTTCTTCAGCGGCTAGCGAGCAAGTCAAAAGGTTGAATGTCAAAATACCTAACGCCTTTGGGAAGGTTAGTTCTCATCAAAACATCCTTAACGCCCACCTCTAATCATATTATGGAAATGCAGATCCTACCTACCCATGTGCACAACAAGATAGATCGCATTATTATGAATTTTTTCTGGGGACATGACTCTTCCGTCAAGAAACTACATCCTATAGGATGGGAAAGATTATCTAAACAAATATCAACGGGAGGACTTGGCATCATAATAAAAAGTCAACATAACAAAGCCCTCTTCATGAAAAAGGATCTGGAACTTGCACGATCAACCCTATTCAATTTTAGCCAAAATATGCACTACAAAATATCTCAAGCAACAACTGATATTCCAAGTCAACCATATCATCCCTTCATCTACCAGTCCTCAATGGAAACAGCTTGCACCCCTCATACCTCAATTCAAATCTCTGACCTTCCACCTGTTAGTACCTAAAAATTGTTCCTAGGCAAAACAATGTACCGTTGAAGTACTTTCTTTAGGTTTGAGGATCAAAATCGTACAAAACAAGTCCAAATCATAAGGATGGCTGTTCACGTGTTTCTTCAGTTACAAAGAGAGAAGATGGGTTGATCTTAGGGGAGGGAAGCAGAGAAAGTTGAAGGAATTAGTGTGATGAATTCTGGAAACAATTACTCCATCATCTCTTCAACTGTCGTAACCGTCACCACTACTTGTAACTTTCCTATCATGGGGTATTGCCACGCCGTATGATGTTATACACCACCAGACTAAAACCCTATGAAGAATCCCTCATGTAACATATTCTGATTTCTCGTAGGAGTTAGTGGAGTCATGGACTCAAAGTATCTGAGTAATTTGAGAGTTTGTTGTAAAATAATGTTACCCATAAGTTTTATGTCAACTTAGCATGGCAATGGCTTATTTGTGGCATGTTTACAACATGTAGTTTGTGATAGAAACAATGGCACATATAAGTGTTATAGATGCAATTGCTAACACATGCTAGTGTCGTAGCTACGACCCAGGTGACTGTGCTAGCAGCAGAGGATAACACTAGCGCGAGGATAGCTAGCACAAGAAAACAAGAATATCGCGACACAATATGCAAGGATGGAGCTGCAACAGGTAAGAAAGGGGGGTAGGGCTGATGCTAGCGCTGCTAGGCGCTACCGCTAGCGACGATGCTAGTGCTGCTGGCAGCGTTGCTGCAAGCGTTAGTGCTAGCGATGTTGCGTTGCCGGTATTGGCGTGTGGGATAGGGCTCATGCTGGGAGCACGACTAGAGCTTGCTAGGGCTGGAACTTGTTGGTGTCTTGGTAATTGTCGATGCACTGCTTGCATTGGCACTTGCTAATGCCATAGATATAGTCGTGGCCTATTTAGAGCTTCTCATTCGCATGAGATTTAGTGCTGCATTATGCTTAGCTTTTATGCAGTGCATACAGAACATATTGAGGAATTCATCTGTGGAAGTTTTACGACTTGAGATAATGTTTGATGCGACTCTGCAATTAGATGGTATGCATCTAATTAGCGTTTTTATTCGGAAATGGCATAACATCCATTCCAAATGTTTGCAATTTTGGGTAATCAGCGTTCTGATTAATACAGATAGTTTGTATGGACGCACATGAAATAACGAGGGTTTAGCCGGGTAAATCCCTGAGATTTTAGAGGCGCATGCACATATAAAAGATCTAGAGGGATAATGTAGCCATGATCTGAATACACATTCTCAATTCTCTTACGAAATATAAGACAAAAGTATGTATCCATAATTCTGATGTTGGCTCAAAAATTTATAAATATTTGTTTCTTGCTTCTGCAGCTGGGCAAAAGTGATTCTACAATCTTGTTAAAAACTCACCATCAACGTTAAGTCCCCTGCTTAGCGCGGAACAATAATGTTTCGTGGTAAGCACTAGATGATGATTTTTTTCTTTTACTGACATAAGCAAAATAAATCAACAAGCTTAGTTGTCAAATAATCGTTGAAGGAGCGACAGTTAATGTAGTAATGCTTGTAGGATGATAGAGCATCGTCTGGAGAGTATAAATTAGTGAAGTGTGGCTAATTTGTTTGATGGAGAGGCTAAAATTGACCCGTGCACGGTACAGGACCATGGCTCCCAAAAGGAAATCCTTGTTTGACGTTGATTTGGAAACCTGTCACTATAAAAGAGGAGTAAACCCTTATTGTTTTAATTTTTCTCCGGTTTTTCCGGCACCGACCAGGTAAAAAAGAAACACGACTATGGTTCATGCCCTCTTCTCTCTTTTACGTGAATATTAACTCATTGTTTCATTTAGTATCGCTTTCTCCATTGCATTAGGTAAGCATGATATTAACTTGATAATGACCTTCTTTTAACATCATCTTGCAGGTAAACTCTAATTCCACAATTGTTGCCTCTAGTTGTAGAAATCCTTTATTGGCTTCACTATAGCATTGTTAAGATTAACCAGATACGTTAAGGTTTATGGAAATTTTTCTTGATACTGGTTCTAGTTTATATATATAAGCATCTATTTGCATATCAGTATTGTATATACATAAAATAGAACCAAACCTTGTGCATGATTATCCAGTTGTTGATGTAGATATTATTCGAACCCATTATAGATGTCTATCGATCATGAAGATAATGATGCTACTGCCTCTAGTTGTGATCGAGGTGAAAGTTCTGATGTTGTTTCTCTTGATGATGTGCCCAGCGTTTATGACGAACTCTTTGATGTTGTTGTCGAAGAGGCTGCTAATCCTAGTTACGTTGGCGGCCCTCAGCTTCAAGGTATTTATCCACAGGCTCTTGTCCGATGTTGTTTGCAGAGAAAATAATACAAGACTTCATTTGTTGATTTTAAGGCGTCCTAAACTCCCCTTCCTGAATGGAAAGGATGGGCTAAATTTATGATGAAGAATCCTCATGTGAAGCTGTTTTTAGAAAATTTTAAGATATTACATGCTTTGCAAGTGTCTGAGACTTTGAAAATTAATAAGAACACAAAAGCTTTGCTTTTGTTTACTTCACATTGGAGTGATCCTACTCATTCAGTAGCATGCGCTTAGGTTGAGTTAACGATCACTTTAGAGGATGTGGTGGTCGTGTTGCAACTGCCAGTTGTTGGAAGTATTCATGTCGAGTGGTCTGAGCAGGAGAAGAAATATGGCGACACCCTTATTCAGAAAATAGAGGAGTTGCGGAAGTCTCGCCAGTATTGACGGCCTCGATGTTGATCATCCTCTATGCATTGCTGCGTTCCTTGTACTCTGGCTCTCTAGTGATATATTCGAAGATTCTCGGGGAGGTCAATTGAAGCCTCATCTTGTCTCGATTTTTGTTGCACTTGCTGGTGAAAAGACTCTTCCTCTTGGTACTTTGTTTATGGGTTCCTTATACTCTCATTTGGATACTTTCATTCGTGGAATGAGGATTTCCAATGGTTATGCCATGGTAGAGTCTTTTATCCCCATTATGTTTATGCAATCTTCGTTATGGGAGTATTTTGCCGAACATGCGCCAAAGGCTCATCCTTCTTATACGATTGCGGGGATAAAGTATGCCAATACTTCTTTGGAGTGCAAAGAAACTTTCTTCTGTTAGTCTTATTAGTTTAATAGACAATGAGAATAAAGTGAACTTCAGACCTTGGGGTTTGAGTCTTCTGCATGTGATTCCGCCGGAGACTTTTGCTGAGAAATCTGATGTTATCGTGCGCTCTGGTCCAAGTGGTGAGAGTAATATTGCTACAATTGGTGAGGCCATTTTTATGAACAGTTGTAATCCAGGATATATTCTCGGTGTTCGCTGTGATAATTACATCCTCTAGAGTTACAACATTGATAGGGCGACTCGACAAATAGGCTTCGATCAGTCCACTCCTTACTTCCGCACCAAGACGCCTTCTATAATCATGTTTCAGCGATCCGAGGGTGCCCATAGCATTTCTGTCCAAAGCATTCCTTTTCTCCAGGTCGATATAAAAGGGTATGTTATTGACGTATATGTTGATTTTTGGAACGCACAGCTTACTCTCCTCAAGAAATTCGTGTCGAGTGCGCCCTCTAATGCATGCGGTGAGCCTTCTGGGAAGGAGTTAGCAGCTCGACCAAATTTGAAGGTTGCCTCTGGAGCAAGGCGCGACTTGATCGCCAACTTAACACAGGTATCTCAGATCATTCTTCGTTTAATCAATATCATTTATTCATTAATTAAGTGTTTAATTTTTTTCTTGCAGTTGTGGTACTCGGAATGCTCTGTATCCGATATTGCAGCGAACACCAGTCCCCAGTCTGTGGAAAAGAGACCACGAGTAGTCATTCCTGTTAGTGGAGACCGTCCTCATAAGAAAGTAAACGCCTTTCATTTCCCTTTATTCTTCTTTTCTATACTTTTTCTTGACACGCATCTTTGTACATTCTGGGGGCGTAACTCCTCAAGGTGGCTTGAGTGATCAGCCCTTCAAATTTGGTGTCCCATTTGTCCTTGGTATCTAAGAAACCTATGTTGTAAGTAAAGTTTCTTTTGGCGATTCTTGAGTCGTTATATCTTGTCGAACTTGATGAATTCTGACTCTTATGAATAATCACTGCTCTTAGACGACTTGCAATGTAAATACCTTGCCATTAGTAAGTACCCTCGTTGCTGGAAGCGCTAAGGAAGAAGATAAAGATGACAAGGGGCCTGAAGGATCGTTCCATACTGTAGAAATCAAAGAATCCACAGTTGAGGACGAAGAACTTGGTGGTGAGTCGCATTACGAAGTGCCTTCTGCTTCCGATAACTCGTTGCAGCTTCAAATAAGATTATGTCATTGCTATAATATCATAATAATATTGTTATAGTTCTTATTCAACCAAACGTTTAGAACCATGCATGATTTCATGAAGAACTTTGGCGATTTTCGTCATCATAGAATTTCAGATTCATGTCTTTTTACCGTAACGACCGTAGAATCTTCATCCGATATCGGAATGAGGTGGTTGACCTCTCATTCCTTAGATAAGAGAAAGAGTTAACTTTTACAATAATAATTTCTATATTTGGAGTCCATTTTCCATGTGAAAACGACCTGACACTCACAGTCCATAACTTTTCAAATAGAATTCTGTAGGTTTTCAGCTGTCGTGTAGTCGAGCGTTTTGGCTTCCCTTATTAGCTTGTTTATCCGATTGGTGTTAACTTTTAGAATGTTGTAGTAGACATCTGTATGAATCATTCTATATATAGCTCACCCCAAAATTCCTTACCAATTAGCGTCAGTTTCAGTTCTTTTGGAGGGAAGTGTAAAAACGTTTTTGACGGTATTTTTGCAAAATGACCCATAAACTTTCTAAACCATATGGCATGACCCAAAACACTTTGTAATGAATGTTTAGGTTTCTAATGAACATATTCTATGAATTTTATGCTTTTTCTTGAATTCCTTGTGCTTGAGATATTTCAACTCATTATTTTTATAACGTCTCTGTTTTTTAGGGGGGGAACCAAAATAGAGAGATGAGCTTTTAGAGGAAGGATCATATATTACCATGAACCGTGCTTATGGTGTGTTTTTTTTCCAAATCAGAATCATGAGCAAGGTATCCCTGGCGTGATTTTTGAAGAAAGTACTCTGAGTGGTGTCATTGTACAGAATGCTGGTGCGATGAAGATTGTTCTGGTTGAGTATCCGAATGTTGGAGTTAGCTTTGACTTCAAGTTTAATAGGATTCGATATGAACACATGTACATTGTGGGTTTCACTATCCCGTCCGCCTATGTTGAGCTTTATACTAAAGTATGGATGAAGTTCGTCGATTTTTTCATAGGTAAACCCAAAAACTATCGTAATCTGGAGAAGAATGTGTTTTTGTTGCTGCCAACTGTGCATGAAATGGTTTCTCTTCCCCGTAGAAAAATCTCTGGGATAGTTCTTCAAGACTGGAAGGATGCCTTGGAGGAGGCTGAAAGACCTGAGCTTAATGTCGCATGTCTTCGTCGTCACTTAGAAGTTATTGAGAAGCGTCTACAGAAGGGAGGCGTGACTTCTAACTTAGAGACGATCGCGCAGGCTAGATGTGAAGTTGAGAGGCTTTCTCGGGAGTTGAGACTTGCAACTGAGACCCTTGGGAAGATGGAGAAAGCTTACTCTGAAGGTGCTGAACCAGTTTTCAAGGAATTTTTCTAGATGTTCTGAGTTTTCATAGGTTTTGAGACACATGACTTTTGTGGGTTTATTTTGGGATTTTGAGTAGGTAAAGATTTTCTGAATGATTTGCGAATAGATTTGTTTTTTGAATGAAAGAGATAATACTTTGCTTGATTAATAAATTGGAATCCTAATTATGAATGCAAGATATTGTAAACATTTTGGAGGAATTACAAATATTGCGTAAAACAGGGAAATGTTGTGAGGTATTAGTAAAATGCTTAAGAACTGAAAGCTTTGATGTTGTTTTTAAATAGTGGCAAAAGATTCGATACTTAGACTTGTAAAGATTTGATTTTTAAACTAATTTTTAAAACTAAATTTAAAGAATATTAAAATAAAATTGATTTCAAATTATGAGAAGGACTGAGACTAAGGATTCCACTATTAGCCAATTTTTCAAGTGATAAAAATCTTGCAACTCATATATTCAATTTATTCAAAATATTGCCAAAGTTAGATTTTCAAAATAATAGTTGTAAATCGAAAGTATGAGATATCAAAGCTCTAAACTCAACATGACCCATCAAAAGAAAACACAACTAATTGATAAAAAATATTTTTTCAAATTTAATTCAAAGCAAATAATAGTAAAAGAATTGCACAAAAATAATAAAATAAGAATTCCACTTTATTAT
The DNA here is from genome assembly GCA_023531435.1 of Papaver californicum. Lineage (NCBI taxonomy): Eukaryota > Viridiplantae > Streptophyta > Magnoliopsida > Ranunculales > Papaveraceae > Papaver > Papaver californicum. The sequence continues at coordinate 487,767 of JAJJMC010005013.1, forward strand.
TGGAAAAATGGCTTCTTCGTCGCCCTAGTGATGGTGATTAGCTCATCATGTTGGAAACACTCTCAAAATAATTGTTCATAGCTCAAAAAGTGTTTAGAATGAAGAAATAAAAAGAACACATAAGATTTGATACGAATATAAGCGTTACAAAATGTGTTCTCTGTGTGGCTGAAGAGAAAATAAGACGGAAGCAATAAAGAACGGACCCTGGACGCTGTAGAAATTTGAGAGAATAAGCAACGGAATCAGCGACTGTTTTCTCCTGCCTTATGTTCTTCGTCTTCTTCTTCACCAATAGAATTTTCTCTTTCTTCCTGAATTTTTTCGATTGTCTCCGGCTGATTTCTTTCTTGTTATTCTTTGCTATTTATAGGATTAATGAACCCTAATAACCCTTCTTAACCGATTAGAACACAAAGAACAATCCAAATCCAACTCCAAATCGTTGTTAATCCAAATACGAGAGTAAATCTTTTTCCGGCCGTAACTTGAATTTTGCAGCCATTTTTTCCAGGTGAAACACTCATGAATGACATGTTTTAACCTTCTTTGATTATTTCTTCACTTAGCTAACTTAGAATCACCCCAAAATCCCTTAAAACTCCCACTTGAAACAACTGAGACACTTTTCTCACGTAAAGAATATCTCCCGCCATTTTTTGGTTTTTGAATTTGAAAGAGGGGTTCCCGTAATCCAACTAGTGGGTGCCTTTTATAAATTTTGCTAGGTGCCCTTAGTAATTTTCCTGGGTACCTTTAGTAATTTTCCTGGGTGCCTTTATCACTTTTTGAGCCGATTTTTCCACAAATATTTATTTCTCCAAAATACCTACAAAGACATAAAAACCCATAATAAGTACAAAATCAAGCACTAGTAGAATAGAGAATTAAGCACAATTTAGACACAAAAATGTGTCTATCAAATACCCCCAAACTTACTACATTTAGCATAAGTAATAAGCTTTTAACCCATAGGTGTCCCTATCGGACGAGTTTTGTCTCGTGAGGGTTTACAAGATGTATACCCACAAAATCTTCTACTCCAAACCCTAGCTAACTGTGAACGATTGAGGATAAACTCTAAACAAGCTATTTAGTTGGAATACTATAGTCTTCGGCTATGGGAATCATTACCCTATATGAATCCAATTGATATACACGAGTTTGCACTCAGCGTACTAAAATTCATACAAGAATTCAAAATTTTACTTAGATAGTCGTTCGACCACGATACTCGGAATCTATCAAAGTGCAATCACATGAAAAGATTTAGAAGATGGATATGGAAATGATGAAGTTTGTGCATGTTGACTAAGGTGAACGGTGTTTCTCATATCTGTCTGAAGGTCAGTGTCAGGATGAATTCAATGGACTGAAATACGCTCCCACTGGTCTTACTCATTATACTAATATCGACTCAGCTGGTATATACAAGGGTCCCAGTGGTATATTTATTGAAAATAAAATAATTATTTATTATTAAATATATTGACAACATGATTGGATCAAATTGAATCCAAGCTCATGCTCCTTATCATCATCTTACATGATAGTTCGTATGGATCTTGCGTTCCACGCTTTCTTAAGCGACGGAGACAGGGAGAACACACACATATTGTTATCAAAGTGTCAATACTCGAAAAAAAAATTGATTTTTTTTTTTTAGTAAAATCTAAATAATCTCAAACACTCTACTCCATCCTGGCGGCGAAAATAATTCGATACTGATGCCCCACCAAATCACTTAGAGAAACAAAAAAATTGCAAAAATAAAAACAGAAAATGATATGGTCGAGATAGACTCCGAGATATGGTGACAACTATCATGTTATTTCTAACACCTGAATCCTGTCCTTTTATGAATAGACTATTTAACCGGGCATACCAATTCCTATAAAAAAAGAACTAAGTTTCCATCTACCTATAATGGTTAGTGTCATCCTAAATTGTTCACAAGCTTCTAAATTTTGGAGTTCTATTTTGCACTTAAAAGTTTCTCCCTTACCCCCAAACTTAAATTTAACATTGTCCTCAATGTTCTAAAGATGAATGATTAAAAACATGAACAAGGAGAAACAATTACCAATCGAAGGAAAGGAGTTAAGGAAAGATATTATCGTGTCGCATGAGCATGGGTTACCTCCCAAGAAGTGCTAAGTTTAAGGTCTTCATCCAGACTAAGAAAGAATTATTCACCTCATAGAATCATATAGCAATAGTCAGAACAACTGTGGGTCACCTGAATCAAATAGTGTTATCACAAATAAAAGGAAACTGCAACAGGCCAAGAAAATGAAAACATCGAGCACACCCTTATCTCTATCAAGTATCTTGTTTAAGACAACTACATTTAGTTGTGGTTCAGGTTCAGGCTCTATAAAAGGGTCTAGATAAAATATTTTCATGGGATAGATTTTCTCGTAGGCAGGATCAAAAGAATCAGGTTGTAGAGTCTGGAATAACTCAACTAAGAACTTAGAAGTACATAATAATAACCTGAATAATTGTGGATCCTCAAAGTCAATCAGATTTGACTCACACAATTGACTACTATGAAGGTGGTCATTCTTAAACAAATGTGTCGATTCTAATTTCCTAAAGTAATTAGGCTTAGTCTCAAAACTTAATAACTTACACATTTGAAATTCATACGTTCCCACATATGGAAGAAAATATTTTGGTGGGAAAACAAATTCAATCTTGGTATTATTTCCTAGGTAAACCACATCGACCAGAGGACGGGTTTCTTACAACTGAGCTTCTTTCTGGACATCAACAGGCTCAGGAAATATAGTTTGAAGATGATCTTGTAAAATGGTAGAGGTGCAAATGTCTAGTCCCAAGTTAGGGACTTTAAGTAGGGATACTTAAAAATCACAAGAATCATCGGTACCCCAAACTTAGGGTGGACATAACTCTCAGATGGACTAAAAACTATTGGTTGGATTCTACTCAGCTTCCTCTATAGAAGAAAATAAAGTATAATTATAGACTGGTAGAAGTTCAAACTTATCTTTCCATATATTATAAGTGTCCATCAAAGGTGCAGAATCTAACAAAGTATTCACCTCATTAATAACACTATCATCGTCAACATCAAATTTAAAGAGGGCTAGGCATGTCTCTAATGGATCTTCTAACAAAGTGTTTGGTAATGACCCTGAACTATTGTTCCTATCATGTTCACCTATTCAATGCACGTGTCATCTAGTTCAAGTGGTTGGTTACTAATATTGAAAATATTCAACTCAATAGTCATATTACCAAAAGATAAGTTCATAATACCATTTCGACAGTTAATGATCGCATTAGATGTAGCTAAAAACGGGCGACCTAACATCACTGGTATCTGATTCTCTGGGTCAGGGACATGTTGGGTATCAAGGACAAAAAAATCTACTGGATAAATAAACTTATCGACCTCAATAAGAACATCCTCTATGACACCACGAGGAATTTTCACAGACCTATCAGCTAACTGCAGTGTTATCTGAGTAGGTTTCAAATCACCAAGGCCTAGTTGGAGGTACACATGGTACGGAAGTAAGTTCACACTGGCTCCTAAGTCAAGTAATGCTTTCTGAACACGGTAGTTACCTATTGTGCAAGAAATGGTTGGGGAACCTGGGTCTTTGTACTTAGGAGTTGTATTGTTCTGGATAATTGAACTCATATGACTAGCTAGAAAGGCTTTCTTTTGTACACTAAGCCTTCGCTTTCGCGTACACATATCCTTAAGGAACTTGGCATAAGTAGGAATCTGCCTAATTGCATCTAATAATGGAAGGTTGATCGAGACTTGCTTAAAAACCTCCAATATGTCGTTAAAGTTGGATTCCTTCTTTGTTGGTGCTAACAGTTGTGGGAACGAGGCTCTGGGCACAAAATCTGGCTTATGAGGAGCTACTCGGGCTCTTTAGAGACTTGATAAGTCTCTTCAGCTACTGACTCAGAAGGGTGAACTACAGTATATTCACTATCAGGCATGGTTACCTTGTTGTCTACCACTTTACCATTCCTAAGGGTTCTAATTGCATTCACATGATTTGATGATTTCTCACCAGAAGATACTTCATGAATTCCTCTAGGATTGGGTTGGGTCTGACTAGGAAACCTGCATTTTTTTTCTCTCTCTCTCTCTCAAAGACTCGGCGATTTGACCAACCTGGGTTTCTAAATTGGAAATAGCCTGACTGTTAGCCTGAACGGTCTTTTGATTTTCTCGTAAACTTTGGTTGACAAACTGCTGAAAATTTGTAAAGTTCTGAGTTAATGAGGCGACAGACTCTGCTAAACTCATGATCGTCTTATCTATCACATTCTGAAATTGTGCCGGTCCAGAAGGATTCTTAGTATAACCAGAATCTGGGGGAACCTTAGAATTACTAGACTGACCCTGACTCTGGCTCTTAGACCAAGAAAGGTTAGGATGGTTTCTCTAACCAGGGTTATAGGTTTCTGAATAAGGGTCAAACTTCTGATGATTATCAAATCTAGTGTTATTATAAAGGGCATGGGCTTGCTCTTCAACATTATTTCCTTCCAAAAATGATTTGGGCTCAATTCCACAACTAGATTGACTTAGTTCTAAAGCTTCTAACCTTTTCGATATAGTTGCTATTTTAGCATCTGATTCAAAAGATCCTTCTACCATATTGATATTTCCTCTACTTATAAGAATTGTTTTCTGCGGCTCCCTACTGTTTTCCCACTGCTGGGTTTTTTCGGCGATTTCATTCAAAAATATCATCGCACCATTGACAGTTTTATTTTCAAACCCACATGTGCATAAAGACTCAACCATGGTTGTTGTCGAATAATCTAAACCCTCGTAGAGGATCTGAACTAGCCTTATTTTTTCTAAACCATGATGAGGATATTGTGATAATAAGTCATTGAACCTTTCCAACTACCTATATAAAGATTCTCCCTCTTTTGAGAAAATATGCACATCTGCTGCCTAATAGATGATGTTTTGTGCCTAAGGAAAAACTTCTGTAAAAAGGCAAATGTAAGTTGTTCATAGGTTTTAATTGACTCAGAAGTCAAACTATATAGCCAAAATTTGGCTTTGTCTCTTAGTGAAAAAGGAAACAATCTAAGTTTCAATGATTCATCATCTAGGTCCTTAATCCTAATGGTACTACATATTTCCTCAAAATCCCTAACATGGAAATAGAGGTTTTTATTTTCTTTCCCTAAGAAGATTGGGAGCATCTGTATGGTCCCAGGTTTCAACTTATAGTTTGCTTCAGTTTCAACTAACTTGATACATGATGGTCGAGAAGTCCTAGTCGGGTTTAACAAAGCTTTTAAAGTTGCCATTGTTGGCACTATCGAAGGACTAGAAGTAACTTCTTCACAAAGTGTTAATTTCTCAAAATTGAAATTTCCAAAAACAGGGCCCTCAAAAGAAGAGTCTTCGAGGTCCTCGTTTCTAGGGACAGAACTACTAGGTTTTTCACTAATCAAACGACCTAGAGTATCTCTTTTCCAAGCTCTCTCAGTGATGATTTCAAGCGGTCTTGGCATACATTAAAAAAAACTAAGAAAACTAAATCCTAATTGGAAGGGAATTTTAAGCAATCACAAGCAAGGATGACTCAACCAAATCAAACCTATCGAATCTAGCAAACAAAAAACATGTTGGCTCCACTTAGATTATTTCTAGACCAACTTTTATTCCTTCGAAAGGCAACTAGTTACAATTTTAGCAAACCTCTTAGAACGATCTGAATTAGATTAAGTCGAACAAAAATAGGATAAGCTCTAAGGAGCTTTGATAACCCTGTCTCTTTGGCAACTTTCCTTGGTTTACAAGGCGGCTCTAATCAACTTAAAATAATCTACCTGAACTTCGAGTTAGACTAACAGAGTAACCAATAGAGTCCTTTTGAACGAGTTTCTTATAAGCTCGTTACCTTATCGGTCTCTTTCTAGTCAAATTTTAAGCTTAGGTTCGCGTTTGGTAAGGTGTTCCTAAAGCGAGCAAGAAGGAAACGGTGATAAAATCCGAGTCCTTATCTTTTATGGCCAGTTCTTTCCCTTTACTAGAAAAAATAATTTTGTATTCAATTCCTTAACATATATGCATACGAAAGAATACAGTAAACCCAATTGCAGGGGAGTCGTGGGTTGATCGAGTCTTACCTCCCGTACCATACGAGGAATGAATCGGTTGTAGTCGACTCGGGCCACCGACTCCTGTGTCAGTGTACGAACCCGAGGGGCCGAGACAATATCGTAATTGTCGTCCTTCCATGTTGCAGTTTATATTTAAATTACCCTTCCGTAGGGTTTAAAAATAATAATAATGTCCAAAGTCCTAAAATAAAGTCCAAAAGTGTCCAAAAATAAAAGAAAAATTACAGAAATAATAAAAAATTTCCAATACAATTTTCTAAAAAAATAAAATTCTTTGTCTTCTTTTCCGTTCTTTTAGCTTTAACTTTAACTCCAAGTCTTTAATCACACCAAAGTATTTGGATCAATTTCCTTTTAATCCAAAATCCAAAACCTGTAACAAAAAGATCTATACCCAAAGAAACATAGAATAGAAAAAAGTAAAAATAATACTAAAAACAAAAATAAAAAAATAAAAAAAATAAATCTAACTATAAACCTAAAGAAAAGTCTACGTCGGCGGCGCCAAAAATTGATGTTGTTTTTTAATAGTGGTAAAAGATTCGATACTCAGACTTGTAAATATTTGATTTTTAAACCTAATTTTTAAAACTAAAAATAAAGAAGCTTAAAGTAAAATTGATTTCAAATTATGGGAAGGACTGAGACTAAGGATTCCACTATTAGCCAATTTTTCAAGTGATAAAAATCTTGCAACTCATATATTCAATTTATTTCAAAATATAGCCAAAGTTAGATTTTCAAAATAATAGTTGTAAATCGAAAGTATGAGACATCAAAATCTCTAAACTCAGCATGACCCATCAAAAGAAACCACAACTAATTGATAAAAACCATTTTTTTCAAATTTAATTCAAAGCAAATAATAGTAAAAGAATTGCACAAAAATAATAAAATAAGAATTACCACTTTATTATTGGAAAAATGGCTTCCTCCGTCGCCCTAGTGATGGTGATTAGCTCATCATGTTGGAAACACTCTCAAAATAATTGTTCATAGCTCAAAAAGTGTTTAGAATGAAGAAATAAAAAGAACACATAAGATTTGATACGAATATAAGCGTTACAAAATGTTTTCTTTGTGTGGCTGAAGAGAAAATAAGACGGCAGCAATAAAGAACGGACCCTGGATGCTGTAGAAATTTGAGAGAATAAGCAACGGAATCAGCGACTGTTTTCTCCTGCCTTATGTTCTTCGTCTTCTTCTTCACCAATAGAATTTTCTCTTTCTTCCTGAATTTTTTCGATTGTCTCCGGCTGATTTCTTTCTTGCTATTCTTTGCTATTTATAGAATTAGTGAACCCTAATTACCCTTCTTAGCTGATTCCGTTGCTAATCCAAATCAGAGAGTAACTCTTTTTCCGGCCGTAACTTGAATTTTACAGCCATTTTTTCTGGGTCAAACACTCATGAATGACATTTCTTAACCTTCTTTGATTATTTCTTCACTTGGCTAACTCAGAATCACCCCAAAATCCCTTAAACTCGCACTTGAAACAACTCAAACACTTTTCTCACGTAAAGAATATCTCCCGCCATTTTTGGTTTTTGAATTTGAAAGAGGGGTGCTCGTAATCCAACTGGTGGGTGCCTTTATCTATTTTGCTAGGTGCCCTTAGTAATTTTCCTGGGTGCCTTTATTGTTTTTTGAGCTGATTTTTCCACAAATATTTATTTCTCAAAAATACCTACAAAGACAGAAAAACCCATAATAAGTACAAAATCAAGCACTAGTAGAATAGAGAATTAAGCATAATTTAGGCACAAAAATGTGTCTATCAAGCTATGAGCCATTTTTCATGTATAATTACCCCCTCTAGCTTGTCAGTATTGACAATCTTGTAGTAACCGCCGATCAAGATTTTAGTAATGAGATACATCTCTTTTTCAGAAGAAGCGGTGGCTTTCTTGACTGTATCTCCGCCTTGAAAGGAATTGGGTTTTAATACCTCAATTTCATGACATGTCTTTTGAATGACCGGGTTACTGATTCCCTTATCTTCAGCAGACACGGACTCTACCCATTTGATAAATTTTTGAAAAGGATCAGCTTTCTATTCACATAGACGAGTCAGAGTAGGGTTGATATCCGGGTCAAGTCCCCAAGCTTTGATGGGACATGGGATTGTTGGTTGAATATAACTTACTTGTGCGCGAAACCTATGGACATATGATGTCATATCCTCTCCTGGAAGCTGCTTCATATCAAGATCCATTATGCGATGGAATTCGGTTGATAGGCATTCCTCGAGATTTGCTGGCTTGTTGGAGATCCTTGGAGGCGTTGGCGCCAGCGAAGGAGATACTCTTGATTTTATCTTGCTGTTATGTACCCATGGGCGTCCCAGAATCATGTCGTAACTTGGATCTTTTTTGATGATGTGAAATTTGGCATGTGTCTGAGCATCACCCATTTTTACCTTAAAAGTAATGTAGCCATAAGCGCTCATGGACTTCCCTTCAGAATTCTTGATTATGGTTGGTGAGTATGTAGCTTCGTGATTGGAAATTCCCGCAGTCCTCAGAGTCTTGATGGTGATGATGTTGACGTCAGTCCCCGAGTCGGTCAGAGTTTGCTCAAACTCAATATCCTTGAGGTGGGAAGTGGTGACAAGTCCCCAACCAGGCTTATCATTATTCTTGATGATTATGTCTTCCGAAGCAGGCTCAGGATACACGGTAATCTTTTCGGTAAATAGTAAACGCTTACCCGATACGACATAATTAAGAGAAGCAAAAAAATCTGTGTGTTGCACTTTTGATAGGTAAAGAAGATCACACATGTGATTCATCATGAATTGGACAGCTTTGTTGGCGGAGTCTCCAGAGAGAGTGAAGCTCCTGAGAGGGAGGGGGTCTTTGTGAACACCTTCATTCCTCAGGTTTAATTCTCTTGAGTCAATATTTTCTCTGAAGAAGCATCTCAGGACTTTACACTCACTGGTGGGATGGTTGACGAATCTGTAGAAGTGACAGTAGTTTGGCTCTGACATTTCTTCATCCGTTGGCTGGCGTCGTATAGGTGGCAACTTGATAGTTCTATTTTGTATCCACATTTCCAAATTTTAAGGACTTCCTCCATGGGAAAGGGGAAATCTGGTATCGTTGGATCTGTCTTTGGTTGTTGACGCGGAACCTTGGCTGAGCCTTGTCCTTGAATTGGTGTTCGTGTTGTTGTCGGGGTCGACGCGGGACGCTTAATCTATGACGCCGACTGAGGTGTTGCGTTTCTCTTGTTCCCTTCGTCAGTGATGGCACCTATGGATGGCTGGACAGAGTATTGCTTGTTGACCAGGCGTCTACTCCCGCGGGTGTCTCCACGGTTTTCTTCTCTAGCGGGTATCGTTCTTTCTAACAAGGCTGAAGAAGTTGTTGTTGATCTCTTGGCGGCTTCATGTAGCTCAGAGAAGGTTTGAAATCGTAAATTTTATGACAATACACGATAAACAGGAATCATACCATTAGTGCAAAGCTCCACCAATTGTTGCTGTTACGTTCTGGTCGTGGCAGTCGAGGGCTTGTGTCCTTAACCTCTTTACATATTCGTTGGGGTGCTCGTTGTTCCTCTGGAAAAATTTTCTCAAATCCGAGAGAGTGATTTCCTCAGAGATAAATAAATATTTTTTTATAAAAACATTGACCATCTGAGACCAATTAGAGATATTGTCGGGAGCGAGGTTGTTGTACCAGGTGTAAGCTCTCCCCGTAAGAGATTTGGAGAATTCTTTGAGATGCAACACTTGATCATATATTCATGTTCTCCTAAAGATTCCAAGAATAGAGAAACATGTTCTCGAGCGTTCCCGGTGCCATCGTACAGTGAGAATGGAGGAGATGAATATCCTTTTGGCAGTACGATCTTCTAAATCTCTGTTGGGTAAGGGGGTTGGTGTTGATGGAATGAAAATGAATCTTCTTTTCCATGGTTTCACATGAGCCTTTACAGATCTTCATGAGTGACAAATTTCTATTGATGTTGATTCCTCTCTGGTACACGGCCGGTGACAACATGTACTTTATTATATTCTTAGGTGTTAGCTTTTGATATGCTGGCTGCACCGGTAGTTTTGGACGGATTCCTAGCCTACTCCATTTGACGATGATGATGCTCCGGCGATAGTTGCTCCGTCAAAGTCTTAAGAAATGTAAGAACGTTCTGGGTAGTGGCCATGGCCACTAGAGTTTCATCCAAGGTTTCCTTCCGCTTCACCAAATCATCCATGGTTGGTAGTGTTTGCTCTTTGTTTTTGACACCTTCAGTAGTACGGAAATGAGTGTTGATATTTTCAGTGGTGGTGTTTTGAGTAACGATCTCTGGAGTTCCACCACTGGAGTTACCAGGGTTATGAGTGGTTGTTGATCCTGAATTAGGATTGGTTACTGAACCCGACCTAAGTTCCACTATTTTTTCTAGACATTTTAAGAATTGATTTTGTATCTGAGAGGTTGACCTCCCGCTGTGGTCGTCAATTGTTAGTACCTAAAAATTGCTCCTGGGAAAAATAATGTACTGTAGAAGTACTTTCTTTAGTTTCGAGGATAAAAATCGTACAAAAAAATGTCCAGGCCAGAAAGGAGGTTGTTTACGTTTTGCTTCGGTTACAAAGAGAGAAAATGGGTTGATCTGATGAATTGTGTATAGAGGTGTTGAACTATAGAAAATAACAGAGCTTGTGAGAATGATCATCCTATTTTGTTTTTTGAATAGGCTAAGCAGCGTATTTATAATATTTGGGAATACACATTTTTCCTTCGTAAATAGTGGAGGTAGTGAAGAAGTGGAGAGATTGAGATTGTGGAGATAATGATGTAACCGCCCATTATCTTTGGAAAATTCTTGAAACCATTACTCCATCATCTCTTCAATTTTCGTAACTTTCACCACTACTTGTAACTTTCCTATCATGGGGTGTTACCACACCGCATGATACTATAAACCACCAGACCAAAACCCCATGAAGAATCCCTCCATGTAACATATTCTGATTTCTCGTAGGATTTAGTGGGTCATGGACTCAAAGTATGTGAGTAATTTGAGATTTTGTCGTAAGTTTTATGTCAACTTAGCATTGCAATGGCCTATTTGTGGCATTTTACAACACGTAGTTTATGCTAGCAACAATGGCACACATAAGTGTTATAGGTGTAATTGCTAACACATGCTAGTGTCATGGCTACGACCCAGGTGACGGTGCTAGTAGAAAGGGATAACACTAGCACGAGGATAGTGCTAGCACAAGTAAACAAGAATAGCGCATCACAATAGACAAGGATTGAGCTGCAACATGTAAGAAAACGGGGTAGCACTAGTACTAGCGTTAGTGCTGATATTAGTGATGCTGGAAGCGCTACTGCGGGCACTAGCGCTGCTACGTTGCCGGTGTTGGCGTGTGGGCTAGGGCTCATGCTGGGAGCACGGCTAGGGTTTGCTAGGGCTGGAACTTGCTGGTGTCTTGGAAATTATCCATGCGCTGCTAGCATTGGCACTTGATAATGCCATAGCTATTGTCATGGTCAATTTAGGGCTTCTGAGATTTAATGCTCGCATTATGTTTATCTTTTATGCAGTGCATACATAACATATTTAAGGAATTTAGCCGTTGAAGTTTCGTGACTTTAGATAATGTTCGATGCGACTCTGCAATTAGATGGTATGCATCTAATTAGCGATTTTATTCAAAAATACATAACGTCCATTCCAAATGTTTGCAATTTTTCATAATCAACGTTTTGATTAATATAGATAGTTTGCATGGACGCACATAAAATAACAAGGGTTTAGTCGGGTAAAACCTTGAGATTTTGGAAGGGCATATGCATATAAAAGAGCTAGAGGGATAATGTAGAAATGAGCTGAATACACATTCTCATTTCTCTTGTGGAATATAAGACAGAAGTATGTATCCATAATTCTGATGTCGGGTCAGAAATTTATACATATTTGTTTCATGCTTCTGCAGCTGGGAAAAAGTGATCCTACAATCTTGTCAAAAACTCACCATCAACACCACCGTATCGGAAATGGATTATCCACCTCAATCCAAACAACTGGATCCCTCATTTTCCAAATCTAGATCCCAACATTTGTCATCTTATCCAGTCGGTAGCGGACATTATTGACAATCATTCTCATAGTTGGTCTCATGTAAGCTCCGATACCTCCCTCCACTTGTAGCACAAAAGATCATTATCATACACCTACCCTAAGATGCTCCGCAAGATTTAATCATCTGGCCACACTCAAAACCGGAAAATATACTACTGCGTCTTGTTATTCCTGCCTGAATCTTGAAATGAATCTCTCTTCCCAAAACCCCAGTCCAACCACCAAATTCCTTTGGACTCTACCGTGTGCACCCAAAATTCAGTTTTTCTTGTGGAAAGCCATCAACAGAGGATTACCCACCTTCTCGATCTTAAACCGCATTGGAGTCACCAGTACAGAAAAATACCCCCAATTCAATTCAGAACCAGAATCAGTTGATCACATTCTTTTCCATTATGCATAGGCAGCGCAGGTTTAGAACTTACTCCGAGATCGATTATCACACGGCAAATCCACAAACTCCCCCATGTCACCTATATTTTCTTCCCAAACATCTATTCCCCTTATCCTTCAGCAGCCAGGACTGACAACAACTATTATATCTTTCTGTTTTCTATTTTTGTCATTATGGCTGGCTAGAAATGAATTCGTGTATCATCATAAGCACACAACCCCGGATATCATAGTTATGAGAGCACTCCACCTTCTCCAAGAATTCTCATGGGTATCAGGAAATCTTTCTCCAATTCTCCCTAGTGATTCTCTAATTGCTTTCCACCACAATAGCATCAGGCGAACCACATTAATATCAGTGGGTTGGTTCATTCCTACCTTGGAATAGATCAATATCAACACGGATGGAGTAGCTAGGGGCCACCCAGGATTCACAGGCGCGGGATTTATGAGTAAGGACTCAAATTCGAAAACACTCATACATTTAGCTCAATCACTGGGAATTACCACTTCTTTATCGGAGGAAGCCTGGGCCATGCTTTTGGCCTCCAGAACTGCGATTGAAAGACTAAGGCCAAAGGTGGTCATCGAAACGGATTCTGAGAATCTCCATCTACTTTTTACCTCCCCAACGTCCTCACCATGGTACATTTTTGGAATTATCACAAAAATAAAGCAAAAACTTCACCAGATACCACTGTATGACATCCGTCACACTTATAGAGAACGAAACCAAGCGGTTGATGGTATGGTTAATCATGCAGCAGATGGAAGTCAAAGCGACAATTTATCAACACGGATTTGGGACCTCATTACTCCGACCTTTATTAACCAAATTGTAATAAATGGTTTCTTGGGTACCATTTATCCCTGTATAATCTCCTTTTAATGCAATTCAGAATACGTTTCAAAAAAAAGAAAAAAAAGCTTGAAGGAGAGAAATAGATAAGGGGGATGAGAAAAGAAGAATAGAGACGAATATGCTTGTGGAAATGTCCATGTGGCCATCCGCTAGATGAAAGCATGTAAAATAGCTTTCTTACGATATAATATTTTATAGGATTATTTGTTATCTGGATCTCAGTTCTCAAGTGTTGTTTAGAAATTAGACTTTTTTAACCTTTGTCCAACTGACACTTATTCGTTTTTCTCAAACTCAATGTCTGAAATGGGTTCCCATAAAACACTCAGGGTTTATTTGGCACGGTTAAATAAGAGGTATTTGGAGGATGTAGTGCGTGAGTAGTTAACGCCAGCATTTAAATGTTGGGTGTTTGGCATGATCCCAATTACACGATATACCAATTACATGTAATTTCTACTACCTACAAATGATTGTATTGAATACTCATCTTTTGAGTTGTACATCGAATGCGATCCTATATTACACCCTTCAATTATATCGTCAATAAATATTGACCGCTTATTTTATTTACATAAATAAATATATTTCATTTATTCTTTTTAAATATCATTTTTATAATTATTAAATATTTAATTTTCAATATTCAATTTTTATTTATATTTATGTTTAATTATTTATTTGGTTTCTTTCATTATTATTGTTTTAAAAATTATTATTTTATTATTTTCAATTCATTATTGTTATTATTATTATTATATATAATTTGTAATTAGAAAAAAGGACTAACATAGATGATAAAAGTATGTTTACAAGAAGTTTATAATTATTACTATTATTATTATTATTGGTATTATTATTACTTTCTTATATAATTTTGGCCTTTTTAGTTTTTATTATTACTTAATTAAATATATTTTTAATTTTTAATTTTTTCTTATTATTTTTGTTTTTTTTCATTTATTTTATTATTTTTATTTTTTAATTTATTATTCAATATTTATTTATTTATTATTATCATTATTATTAGTCAGAAAAAATCATTTTTCTAATCATAATTTTTTTATTTTTTTATTTTTTATTTCTTAAATTTTCTATTTTATATATTCATCTATTTTATTTATTTATAACTTTAATTTTTCTTGTAATTAGATTTTAATGTTAGAATCCCATATTTTTATTATATCCATATTATTTTCATGTCAAACACTAAACATTAAACTACATAAACACTAAACATTAAACTACATGTAGTTCTTATGCATGACATTACAACTACATGTAATTGGCAGTGTCTTGCATTGCTAATACTGGGGTGCCAAACGGACCCTCATTACTTAGTTTTTTGGTTAGACTATAACTGCAGTACCATTTCTACCCTTTTAATATTTTCAAATCTTTCTGACAGATAGGATAGAGGGAGATAAGAAACAAGAAGGAGCATATATAAAACATCTACCAAAATAGGAATAAGTTTATTTGTATGTGAAATTTCTTGCGAGTGATAACAACTCAAGTAAAAATGAGGGGTTTTTGCAATCTAATTAATACACGATTATCTTTGTTATAACATTATTCGGTTGAACCCACCAAGCGTTGGTATGTCAAGTGTAATTCTAAAACTTGGTCTCTTAAATTTTTTATTAAAGTCAACTTCGTTAGGTTAGGAAATAGAAATGTTGAGAAAAATACTCATTGAAGAGATGAAAACCTATTGAAGACAAACAAAGACATCGTCCTTCATATTGGGGTTAGTGACTATTGACTTTGACTTGTTCCATTTCTATCAAGTTCTTGTATAATCATTGTTACACTCGCACTTTTGTGATTGTTAGTACCTAAATATTGATTTTAGGCAAAAAAATATACTGTAGAAATACTTTATTTAGATTCAGATATAAAAATCGTACAAAGCAAGCCTAAACCATGATAGTAGCCCTTCCGCCCTGCTTCGATCACGATGAGAGGAAATGGATTGATCTTAAGGGAGAGAAGCGAAAAAAGTTAAAGGAATGTTGTGTGTTGAGTTATGTGTAGAGTTGCAGAACTATTGAGAGAAATCACAGAGCTTATAAGAATTGTAAGCTTGTTGTGTTTCTGAAATGCTCTAAGCAGCCTATTTATAATAGTTTGGGAACACATGTATCTTCCTTGTAAAGTAGTGGAAGTAGTGAAGAGATGGAGTAGTGGAAGTCGTGGGGATAATGGTGTAACCGCCCATTATCCCTGGGAGTTTCTGGAAAACCACGATTCTATTATCTCATCAACTGCTCTAGCTTTACCACTTCTTTGTAACTTCCAGATCATTGGGCATTACGACGCCGTATGTTGCTATAACCGCCAGACTAAACCCCCATGAATAATCCCTTTATGTAACATAATTTGATTTCTCGTAGAAATTGGTGGAGTCGTGGACTCAGGATAGTGCTAGCACTAACCATGATTTTGCTAGTAAGGCCTAGCAAAGTTAGCACCGCAAAAGAAGGGGAATGCTAGCAATGGTACTAGCGAGAAAAAATACTAGCAATTGCGCTGGTCGTGTTAACAAGTTAGCGCTGGAGCTAGCACAGCGCTAGCGCTGTTGGCCAGCGTTGGAGCTAGCCCAGTGCTAACACTAGTAGCGTTATGGCCTGTTTGACGCGTGCTTTGTTAGTTTTTCGGCTTTTTGAAGAAAAAAATTGGCCTTTTGGCACATGTGTGTGCTATTATTGGTATTGAGAGTATGACTAGGGTTTTCCAAGGCTAGCACTTGCTAGTGCCATGATCATTGGCTATGCACCACTAGCTTTGATATTTATTAATATTGTGGCCATATTTATGGCTTGTTTAGAGTTTCTCAACCGTATGAGATTTATTGTTAGCATTTTATGCTTAACTTTTATGCAGTGCATACAAAACATTTTCAAGAGATTCATCCATGGAAGTTTGCAACTTAAAAATATGCTTGATGCGACTCTGCAATTAGATGGTATGCATCTAATTAGCGTTTTTATTCAGATATGGCTTAGCCTCTATTCTGAATGTTCGTAATTTTGTATAATCAGAGTATTCTGTCTTATACAAATAGTTCGCATAGATGCACATGAAATAACGAGGATTTAGTTGATATAACTCTGAACTTTCTATAGTGCATATATATGCAAAAAGAGCTATATTGCTAATTTAGCCAGGAGTTGAATATCCCTTCTTGATTTTCTTGAAGAATGTAGGATATGAATAGTATTCATAATTCTGATGCTTGTTAGGAGATTATGTATATTTATTTTGTGTTTCTGCGGCTTGACGAAAAACAATATTACAAGGGAAGTATTACGATTTTCTTCCTTGTCAAAAACTCACCATCAACAGTGATGCTTACCCAAGGAAGCATAATTGTTGTTATAAAACTTTGATGTAGTGCACTCCTACAAAACAAACAAACACAACTAAAACAAAATTGATTAAGGCTGAGTCACGAACTAGATCGCTTTTTTTAAGACGATTTTATAGCTCTTCCCTGACTATGCAAGCAGTTCTTCAAATAGCTTCTAACAACGGTGCCCCAAGGATAAAACAACTGATTTCACAATCTCCCATGCATTGTAAAAGATTGCACACTACAACTCTCTTAATACTTGCTCAAAATTCTTAGGGTAAGAAAAATTCTACTTTTCTTCCTATCAAAACAAGCTTTTTCATATACGTTAAAACCAAATCAATTGCTTTAGTGAAATTTATTGGACTTTTATTAATATAACCTCACTTTATTACCCTTGTTGCAAATTTATCCCATTTTTTTCAAACATAACAAATATAACCCGTTTTTTACTTTGTCATCCTATTTTTATGAAATACCACTAACTGGATGTTATCTGTCATGTGGCATATTTTCTCTCTCTTGACAAAGACTAATTTACCCTTATATAACTTTATCCAACTTCAAACTATCCCTAGTTAACTTAGCTGATTGCATACACATATGGCAGTCATTTGCACAAGAATTGTTGGACGGCTTCAGGTCATTCATTTCCAACGATATCCTCCTCTATCTACTTCTTCTTTGTAAACCCTAACAGTATCACAAGATATTCTGTTGGAAATAATAGTCATCTACATCCAGAGCCTTCAGTAGCAGTCCACAGACAACATCATGTTAGGATGATTTCCCTTCCTTTCTTAAGAATCCCATTATATCAGGCAACACAGGATCAACCAAGTCATAATATCTGTCACGATGAATCATGCCATAGATCAGAAAAGCAACACAATGATAGGGTTTATATTTATATAAGATTGAGCACTTCTGAATGAAATTTAAAATAAATTTGTGAATAAAAGACAGTATCACACGGTTACACTAGGATATGTGACGGTTGACTAGATATTCAGTATGCAAAAAGTGCAACACTGATACCCATAATAGAACTCTATTATTCACTTAACCTTGGGGTAATACATTCTCTGGTCTGTTATGAAAAAGTATGAGGCATAATATAGTTGAACGAAATACATATATGAGCATAACCCCTACATAACTCAAATGGGGTTGAATGAGTTTTCAAACAAACTGCGGTCAAATAACTTCATATACAAGTACACATGGGTATGTCTGCGCCATATTTTCTCAACAATTCAACTATTGTGAATAGCTAACAATACATATTATTGAATTAAAGCTTCTCCTAGTAGTAATCTCAAGTCAACCATCGACAATAAAAGATACTACGAAAAGTTGAACAAGAATTTCACAGCAATATGACTTGACTCTTGAGCTTGATAATTGATATCAAAAAAAATTGAGTAAATAAAGTAGATGATACATATCTGCATACTCATAACATGATCAGAATCGTTTAGATTTCAGGTACAAATAAACTTACTCTAGTAACTGGAAAAATTAAAGCCCAATCATGTGATGCTGAAAAAAATTACTTCAAGCAAGTATTCGGACACCACAGACACACAATGCACAAGGAGTACAAGAAAATAAATATGGCTCAGCTGTAATAAACTCCACGTTGTTGCAAAGAAAGCACCTTGGTCGCTCAACAAGAATCTCGTTCAGCCTAACCCCGCAAGATTAAGTGTGAAATATGGTGCAACCCACATATTTGGGATCTACAGTGGTTTAAACAACCCACGTATCAATTAAGAAACCACCAAGTTCAAACTAGCAAACAAGTATATGGATTAATGTTCAAATCAGTCCTTACTTACCACCAAACTAACTAAACACATGTTGCAAGAAAAACAGTTGTCGAGAGATTTAAGTCTCAAAATTTGTATGCAACAAATCGCAGTGATTAATTCATGAAGTGCCAATTTACATGCATCAAATACACAAAACTAATCCATTCTTTTGAATCATATGAATCAAAAAGGAAACCCAAATTTGCCATCTAAACGGTCCAATTTGGTTTAGAAATCTCA
This sequence comes from Papaver californicum, assembly GCA_023531435.1. Lineage (NCBI taxonomy): Eukaryota > Viridiplantae > Streptophyta > Magnoliopsida > Ranunculales > Papaveraceae > Papaver > Papaver californicum. The sequence goes on from JAJJMC010005013.1 coordinate 506,681, forward strand.
AAACAAAATTGGTAAAATATGGAATCATGACAGTCACTAACTACCAACGAAACTAATCTGCATGAATTAGAAACTAAAAATAGATTTATAAAAAAAGCCTCAAACTTATATGCTGAAACACTAGTTTCTATATTATTAATCTCTAACTAGAGAAAATACAAGGTTAGGATGATAAAACACGAATTCAAATAAAGTATTAACAACTACCCATTACATCAATTTTTACGAACTATATATTAGACACATGTTGGAACGAATTCCCCAATTTTTGTTTGAAACCCTAAATTAAAAATCTCAAAATCCAACCGTTAATCATGAGTTCATGATGATATCTATCTGTCCCTTTCTCAATTTCAAAGAACTATATCATCATTGACAAGATTATTCAACAAATCATTAGTTCAGTTAAGCATCCAAATTTTAATTCGAAAGTGAAATCAAAGAGAAACCATTACCTCTTTACGCCAATCCAATAATCCACAACTGAAACCCTTCATGTTCCTCAAATCCATTAATTTTTTATACTAAAATGTAGGTTCTTATATTTGAGGAGTAGCAAGAATCATCAGAGAAAACCAGTTACTAGGAGAAGAATATTAACAGAGAAGAATTCACGAAATAGGAAAAAATCTAGTTATTCTCTATTAGTTTTGGAAGGGTAAAATAATAATCTAAATTTTATATTCACCATCTTCCACTACGGTTTTGCTATCCACGTCATCTGGTGTCGACATGGAATCTACACTGACGTCTTCCTGGATGAAACCCAAACAGTGGTTTTTTTGAAAAATATTGAAAGAAAATGGGGGCATATATGAGTTTCGTGATCAATGTGGGGGTATATTTATATAATCCCCAAATTTATTTATGGATATTAATTCCTCTTAAAATCCTCAACAGTCAAAACAGTCTTTTCTTTTATAGAGAATAAATAGGTATAAAAGGAAATTAATTATAAAAAATAAAAAAAAAAGTTTTCAAATTTAAGGGAAACCTCCCAAGACCCCAAGGCCTCGCTCTAACTAATGTTATGCACATAGGTACACCCAATCATTAGAGGAAGAGGTTTGATCCTGAAACCTCACCCTCAGAGCCCAAAATCCTTAACCACTAAGCTAGAACTTGAATTTCATAAGAATATATAAAAAAAAAAATAGTAAATATACTCCAACAATCCCCCACATATACTTTTAAAAACATTGAGCAAGAATTATACACATGTGCATAATCAAGGGTATCATTCGATTTAAACTTTTGTTTACTGTTAGAATTTTCTAATTAAATGTCAGAATATAGAGTGACATATGTCTTGAACTCAAGTCTTAGGAAACAAAAAGACTATCTAAACATATACAAATATACTAAGAGTTAAGTCCATAAGCCAGCTGACGCGTATCGTATGGTTTTTTTTTTTGAAGCATTGCGTGTCGTAGGTGCACAAATTAATATACTTATCTTCTACTTCACTAATGAATAATATAATAGTAAATAAGATTCTTTCCTATGAAGAGCAAGGTGTTTCAGTAGTCAAACGTCACAAAGGGGGTTTGTTTTAGGTTAAAAATAATTAAAGACGCAATTAAAAGTAATTAAGATGCAAACAGTAAAAAGAGATATGATCAAGGAACTCTTCTTCGTTACTAAACAACCATTGAATTAGTATACTCGTTTATTTTTCATTCATCACAAATTATTACCAACCGTAGGATAACAGCTAGAGCAGTGTTATCCTCAAAAGTCCTTTGGTCACTGGCTATCGAAGTGCTCGAATACCAGATTATATTTGTCAAAACCACCTAGAAGTAGCGCACTCTAAGTGTAATTTAGTCAAATGCTTTATATTTTGTGACTTTATAGGTTGATCCTAGAAAATAGCTAGACTCTTAGTGCTTCTATACGTGATAGCTCCACAGAATCCCTTTGCAAGTGCTCTACTTGTGTAGGAGTTATTCAACAATAACAAATATGCCAACCCTTACTAGCAATTGATCAATCAAGAAACTGATCTAGTTGGCCACCTAGAAAAATCAATTAATCAATCATAAACATTCCTTATAGTAGAAACAAACAATAATCATGTGAAGAAATCAAAATAGATTCATATATAAAACAAAATCATGTTTAGAACTTAGAATTCATCCTCAATCAACTAAGCAATTAGCTAGACATAGCTAAGTATCTAATAATTTAATAAAATAAAATAAAAAGATAAAACTAAAATTGCAAACCGAAAAAAACATCGCAGCCTCCCTATAATATTCCACCGTCTCCTATCCTCTTTATTATTTTTTTTCCTGTGTTCCAATTTTCGGTTTTCTCTAGCCTTATATATATATAGGCTTTCACCCGACCTAACTTCTTCCCGTGAAAGTCTATATAGATAAAGATTCATGGGATAATTGGGAAAATGCCCCAAAAATGCATGCCCCATTGATAAAATGCCCTACAAAATTAAAATGATGGAAAAATGCCCTATCATCTAGTTTTTCATCCATTGGGGTTAAATCCCACACACGGGGTTGGCACATACAAAAAATAGGACTAATCTACCCTTTGGGGCATTTTCCCATCAATCCTCTAAAAAATGTATAATTAATAGCTAATTAGCTTAAGGACTAATATACTTGCCTGTTGCCAAGAAGCGTATGCATCCCGATAATGAGATCCACTTCATTTGGTTCAAACACTCTCCGTTTAATCCTGAACATGTACAAATAGTTTTTCCAACCCCTATTGAATTTGTAGCAGCAAGCTAATCATAATTAAACTTAATTGTAGTAACGATTTATATTTATATTAATCCGGTGAGATGCAATAAGCGATGTGTGTAAGTAATTAACCTGCTCTAACAGGAACTTGACGCCATTTTCCTTCACCGTACTTTATGATACATTTCTTAAGCTAGTCATTAATAGCTGTAATTGAAGAGCAGAACAATTTAACCATGTTTCAAAAATCTATTTAAGTACTTTTCAGCAGTGCACAATAGCCTACAACATTACTAGCAAGAAAGATAAATAGTAAAAATGAAGATCATCAAATGTTTTAAAATCAAAACAGCACAATCCAAGGAGAGAAAAAATAAATTAAACATCATATGGAACCTTGGTCTTTCTTTGCCTTTTGCAACCTGAACCTGCAGCGAAGTTTTGGTTCACATTGATATTTCTAGAAGTTTCACCCTCTGCTTTCTTCTTTGTCCCGGGAGCCACAGAAGAGGAAGTAGTGGTTGCAGTTATTTTTGAAGACGAAGTTGTACCTGCAGTTGAAGTAGATGTTGCATGTTTCTTCCTAATTCTCTTTGAAACTACATCTTTTTCAACAAATAACTCACCATCAACTTGACATTCAGTTGTTACTCCTTTCTTCTTAGGGTTAGATCCAACATCTCCACACAAGTAGATTTGTTGTGATTTAATCCACCACATCTGCTACAATGTCTAGGTTTCTTTTGTTTGTCACTCTCTGTCCAAGACCTCTTTCTATTCACACAAGGTCTACCTGGATCTCTCATCAGATCCGGGTGGATGATATCAACTTGTGGCTGTTGAATAAAAAGAAATATAAGCATAAAAGATTCTTTATTAAAAGATCATTAAAACAAAAGCTTCAAATTAAAGGCATACCTTAGGGAAGTCTTCTGTATTGTCACCTAATGGAGTTATTGAGAATCCATAGGTGGTTTTATAATATTCCACAGTGTAGTATTTACTACAATACCTGTAAATATTAAACAAACCATTTTTTTCAAAAAATTAAAAACATTTATGTCAACTAAAAAATTCAACAATATAAAAGTACTTACAAGGACCAGTTTGGTCTCAGTTTGACCAATGCACATACTGCATGCTGACATGGGAATTCCCTCAACTGCCACTGAACACAAGTGCATGTTTTGGATACAATATCAACAGTGAAAACTTTCTTTGATGATATATTAGTAACCTCATACATTTTCAACATTTGTGCAGGTTTAGAGTGATACTTCCCTATGAAATCTTTCATCTTATTAATTAGAGTAAGTGCTGCAGGAACTAGATTTTCATCATTCCATGTTGTAGCAAGTGTAGCTCTCTTAGCATACAGACCCATGACCAACTGGCAGTACATTGTGGCCATATTAGTCACAGGCTTGTCTCTAATGTTGCAACACATTGCATTAAAGGATTCACAAAAATTACTGTTAATATGTTCACATGCAGAATCATGTGAAAACCAAGATCTTGCCCAGGATTGTGGATCTATTTTGTCTAGATAGTTGTATGCATCAATATTCACCTCTTTTAAAGCATCCATATGCACCTAAAAAATAAGTAATAAAGATTAGTGGTAAAAAAAACACTACATAAAACAAACAAAACATATCATAAAACAAACAAAATTTCACACTGTAAAAATAACCTTCCAATGAGACTTTTTGTAGGCCTTGGCAGCATTCCATGCTAGACTTGTTAGCTTTGGACCCTTGAATCCCTTTGTCAAAAAATTCTTGTATAAGTGTCTGGAATATCAAAAAAGAACATATTAAGTCCCTTTTTCCAATGAGATTAATATATGAAAAGTCTTAAAGAATTTTTTGAAGTCATTACCTTGTGCAGTATCTATGATTGGCTTTTGGGAACAATTCTGCAACAGATTCTAGAAGTCCCTTTTGCCTATCAGATATAAAGGTCAATCCATGTCTATTTATAATCTTAGGCTTCAAATCTTTCAGAAAATTGTACCATTTTTCCGCACTCTCATTCCTGCAAATGCAAATTGCTAGTGGAAAAAGACAGTTTTCACCATCCAAAGCAGTGGCTGCAAGAAGAACACCGCCAAATTTCCAGTCAAATGAAAACCATCCAACCCTATTACTGGTCTACAACCTTCATTAAAGCCTTGTGTTTGAGCATGGAAGGATATTGTAACACTGTTAAATCTATTTCCTTTCTCATCTGTGATGTAAGTGAAGTTGGCAATGCTACCTGGATTTAACTCTGTAACCACTTGACAAAGACTAGGAACAATTGAGTATGAGTGTTCATAACTTCCATTTTGTTCTTCAAGAAGATGTAACTTCAAACAAACAAAGATAAAAAAAAGAGTTAGAAATAATTAAAAGAAATCAACGAAATCAAAGTTAAGTTGTACTACATACCCTTGCCTCACAAGCAACCCATCTAGGGATTTCTGTATTTAGGTCACTCCAAACTATGAAGTCTTGTATTTGCCTAGGCTTTGGAATCCCATCACAAGGTTTCAATGTTTTCTTCAAATGGTCAACTACAAATCTAGAGTTGCACTTTGGATTTTTATTTGGGTTTCCACTACCAATACATTTGTGCTCCAAGTTGCACTTCCTAATGTGAAAGTAGGCTCACCAATTATTTGCCTTGCACAAACTTCCCACATACAACCTTCACTTTGCTTGTTCTTGCACTCAGCATACACTCTATAAGGCTCTGACTTCCTCAACTTATACACACTATGCTCTAACACTGCATACTCCCTTAAATGCCTTAGAAAACAGTTTTATCTTGAAATGCCATTCCTTTACAAAATTCACCAGTAGAAGCTTCAGGAATATCTTCATTCTCCATTGTCAAATCACCTATGTCCTTTATATATTGGCCAAATTTATCCTGCCATGCCACCATATCAATTGTGTCCCCACCATCAACTATAGGCCACCATCAACTATAGACCCATGATCAACTACAGGCTCATCATCAACTCCAGGCACATCATCAACTGCAGGCCCATCATCAACTGCATGCCCAAAAGACAATCTATTAGCATTAAGATCTACAAAATATGCATAAATGAAAATATAAAGTCAAAAGTTACCATTCTGGACAGCTTCCTATCTAAGATGCCCTCTTAGCCATTCTGAATAACTTTTTCTATCTCCTTCGTCTTCACTTTCTACATAATGAAAATTTGGATCATCATTTGGATGAAATTCATCCAAAGTTTCATTTGGCAGATTCACTTGTACCTCCTCAACAATACTAGCTTGTGTAGATTCTTGTATTAAGAAGTCTTCATTATCCAAGTTAAGTTGCACACTAACTTTTTTCTTTCCTTTACTGTTGTCTTTTTGATTATCAGCAACATTAGCTTGGGTACTGAAAATATCACTATCTCCATCAAAAGATATACTTTCTTTCTTCCTGCCTTTTCTTCTAATCTTGGACTTTTGCTAACTATCACCTTTGGTTTACAAACTGTCTTTTTCGTTGGTGTGGAAACTCCTCTTACAACTGAACCACTAACAGTTTGACTACAACCTACAACAGAAAGTCCTAGTGAAACATACCCAACCTCATCTTCTGCAGTATTTCCCCAAATATTAAAAAAGTCCAATTCACTTTTAATTTCATAATCATCCCATAAAATAATTGATGGTAGTATAACACCAATTCCCCTCAACCTAAACCTTACCATTTCTTTAAATTTTCTAAAACATATATCTTGGCCATCAACATCATCACAATAAAGTTTTCTACCCTTATGTCTTCCATTCACAACAGTTAAACAAAAATTTCTTTTCAAAATCCTAGTAGCATAAAAACATAACAAAAATCAGAACTCCTAATTAAAATGCTAATATAAAAAATATGCATACAAACACTGCTTTACTAACTGTACAGTAATTTTAGGTGGTTTACTACATCGCTTTCAAACACCTTTACATACCTAGCACCTTTAACTGGTATATCCGCGGTTGGAGTCATTGGACTTGGAGGAAGGAACTCAGATGAAGCTCCCCTAATCTGCAATATGAGAAAAAATAACTGAGCCATAGTTAAAGAAGGGATAAAAGTAGAAAATAAATTAAAGCTTAAAAAGGCTAGAGTGCCAAATATAGAAAAAATAAATTAAAGGTTAGGTTATTGCATGAACAAACATTTTCAGACGCAAAACTAAATCATTAAAAGCATTTCTTTTATGCATGAACAGACATTACTTAAAACTATCAAAGCTAAATCATTAACAAAATTAGGTGATTGCATGAACAGACCTTTTCAGACACAAAACTAAATCATTAAAAGCATTTCTTTTATGCATGAACATACATTACTTAAATTATCATCGTGAAATCATTAACATCATTAGGTGATTGCATGAACAGACCTTTTCAGACGTTACGCAAAGCTAAATCATTAAAAGCATTAGTTGTATGCATGAACAGGTGTTACTCAAAACAATCATCGTGAAATCATTAACGTCTTCTGTAGAAGCTATCATCAAAACTACAGAACCATTAATAGTTATATTGGTAACAGAAAATGTCAAGAAATCTTGTTTTGAATCACGAGAAATCTACCTTACTGCAAGATGTTGCTAACAGAAATCAAGAACAGTGGAGGGCGCGGCTAGGGTTTCTTCTGCCAAGAAAGGAAGAAGAAGAAGAACCCTATTTTTCACACGGCTAGGGTATTTTCCCAATTCTAGTAATAATGCCCCAAAGGGTAGATTAGTCCTATTTTTTGTATGTGCCAACCCCGTGTGTGGGATTTAACCCCAATGGATGAAAAACTAGATGATAGGGCATTTTCCCATCATTTTAATTTTGGTGAAAACAGGTGGTAATGATTCGATACTGTACTTCTCAAAATATTCTAACAAAATTACTACTGCTCGGAACCCGTAGGAGACTGCCCTACCGATGGAATACTAACCCACATGGGTACTTAGAATCCAACCGTTCAACTAACTCCCTAACTTTGATTTAGCCTCAATTCTAGCTAGACCATATACGTTCAAGAAAAACGTGTCTTTTGGGGACTGGATATGCATCCGGCTTGATGTACAAGGCTATACCGGATTCTCACTGTTTCCTTTGCCGCGTGAGAATAATTCTTAAGGAGATAACTCTCCATGTTCCCTGCTTTGTTCAATCTCTTTTGTATCTCCTTGACAGCGGTAAGGTATATCTTCCATGTTTTCTCTCATCTTCAAATTCGAACAACATCATCACTACCACAATTAATCCAACAGACTTTCTCCATCTTCTCAACTTCTGCCATGAATGACCATTGTATCATACTCGAGCTCATTCACCTCCATTACTCTGCTCACATATCAACCATCGAACATCATTGTCGAAAAGAAACTCAAAAACCTATTAACCTCGAGATTATCATGTACATCCAATTATTCTTCACCTTAAACTCCATCAACAACGTCACTTTCAACTGCCATCACCAAGCTTCGACACCACAGACCTAAATCCTATCTCGTTCTCAGCTTCAACAGTGTTGTCAACACCAACTCGTCATTTTCATGAATCAAACTCTTCATTAATGGAAGAAAATAACTCCATTGATCATCGAGATCAATATCTACCATTAAAATAGCACCATCACTCCGTCATCTTCTCCATCAAACTCGAGCACCACTGACTTATTGAAATCAGGCTCTTACCCAAGTTTAACATCATCTTCAATAACCCTGTATGTCCATTAAAGCTCGAAAATCATCTCTTCCAAAATCAATCATCATCAAATCATGATTTTAATCCATGGACAAATCCAAAGGGGGGCTTGTGGGGTCAGAGACCCCTATAACAAATTTAAATTATATAAACACCTCTATACTTTCTAATATTTTAATGCTAAAATTATCCATTGCCCCTGTAAAATTTAGAAATTATGAAAATATTCATACATTTTTAATATATTTGTTACGTAATTTTAAAAATAACTAGTGTATTTTCGGTATTCCATATCCAACATATACAATTTAATTCTTCTTTTATCGATTTTATTCATTTATCTATTTTCTTTATTTTCTCTCTGGATGAAAATGTATTTTGACTTAATTTTATATTAGTGTGTGAGATTTTTTATTATTGCATTTTTTGTTATGATCTTCAAAAATAAGGTGTGCCCCACTAAACAGTTGGGATGGATTCGCCATTGTTTTGATCAATCACCTCTTCCTTTAACCTTTCTCTCTGAACTGTCGCGCGAGAATGAAGAAGATGGTGGTGCCTTGTTCGATTGAATGGTTGTTCTTAGTAACTTTCAAAAGTTAGCATCCCTTAGTGAATGGCAGGCGCTCATATAAATATTTGAAACCTCAGTTGTCCCTTAGCATATGACAGAGTGTCAATAGTTGTTGCCCTTGAAATGACCATTTTTCCCTTAGTTCTCGTTTTGCTTGTAACTTATTCATACAACCTCGGAATGACCTCATTCTTTCGTCGTTGGCTTCATCTCTTCGCTTTCTAAGTGATGATGACAAGAAATCATGTATTTGGATATGTTACACTTGGTATTTTTTCCTTCTTCACTTGTAGCATTTTTTTATTGCATAATTAAGTGTCATTTCACTTCTTTTGGGAGATTCCACCTAATAAAAGATTAATATACAAAACAGACGTAATATGTAATGATTCACAAAAAAAATCTAGCAAATAAGTGCATGAAATTGACACTCTAAATATGTAAAATATCCACTTATCACCAGCATATTACGACCTTGTACTTATATCCCAATTTTAATGAACGCTCTAGAGAAATGCCCAAGTTCTCATAGAAGACGACCGTACCTCTAGATTCATATAGGCAAGTCAATCAAGAGTACTCATGTATCTTAGTACCTCACTCAAAACAGAGTTATAAATATCATTAAGAGTTTGAAAAAACTCAACCTTGACTCGCTTCAGGATATCATGCTGTGAGAAAATGCAGAACTCTGTTTATATCATTTCTGACTTGTTTTTCCCTTTTAACCTATTTTCTGGGATCTTCAGTCTATAGGTAGGGTATCCATCACAAATGAATAAGTTACTAATGGGCATAACTCACATACCTTTAGAGGTATTCCATACATTTTCTCTTGTTAATCTTTTTGTCAAAGGATCATCCAAATTCCCTTCAGACCTTAATTGATCCACCATTACAGCACCAGTTGTGAAAAATTCTGTAATTGTCTTGTGTTTTTAACGAATTTGTCGATTTTTATCATTATAATTAATAATATCTTTGAACTTTTGCAATAGCCACGGTACTATCGCAGTGGATCAAAAGAGCTGGTATCGATATATCCCGTATAGGGATGTCTGTCCGTAGGTTTCTTAACCATCTCGCCTCTTCACTAGTTGTTGCTAGTGTTATCAATTCAGACTCCATCGTAGAGTGATTTATAAAAGTTTATTTTTTTAGATTCCCAAGAGACAGCGCCTCCGACAATATTGGATTGATATCCACTGATGGCATTTGATTCATCTGGGTATTCCAATCGGCATTGCAATATCCTTCAAGGATTGCGGGAAACCTTTGATTGTGTAATCCTAGGTTAAAGGATCTTTTCAGATACCGTATAACCATCTCAACCGCCAACCAGTGTTCCATACCAGGACTAATAGTAAACCTGCATAAAAACCCCACTGCATATTGATGCGTGTTATACGTGCAACAAATTAATTCATATATTTCTCACTAATACTAATAATTAATACAGTGGTAGTAAGGATCGTTCTCATGATGAGCTGCGAATTGTTATTTGTTTTCAACTTCTTATGTAACCAAAAATGGGGGTTGTAATGAATAAAAATAAAGTAAAGAAACAAAATAAAAACAAAATAAAAACAAAATAAATATAGATTACTAGAGGAGAGAAAATATTGATTAGAGGTTCCATCTTCCATCACAAAAAAAACTCTTCAATAGATTAGAATAAACGTTAAATCCTTCTCATACCAATAACCCTAGAGCATCCTATCGCAGGATTACTCCGGCAAAACTCCTTGTATCATCAAAGGCGCAAAAGCCACTCTTTGAATCCTTCTCAATGAATAACTTGGCGCAAGAGCCACTAAAGATTAACCCAATGAAGGCAATGGTCTTCGTGATTTGAGGTTATTCTAAGAAATCTGGAGCAAGAGCCACACATATTTAGCCTAGGTTAAGCTTCAACACATAATCGCATGACAACATCCCTTCGTTAACAACTATGTTACACTACTTATGATTAGAGTTCTTAGAAAATTCTGGATCTCAAACCCTATCCTAGCTTTAGATATGAACACATGATCATTCAATTTGCTACTTAAACGAGCAAGTCTTCAATCATAAATGACGTTATAAACAGTAGAACATTAGCGATAAAAGAGATCATTAACATTAAAACTAACCAGCCAGATTGATTTACATGTCTAGGACTTTTAACTACATCCATAATCAATAAAACAAAGTTACCTACTCATGGATTTACTAAAACCCATGGAAAATATACAAAGAAGAAGAATGATTTCCCTCTAAGGGGAAAACCCTAGGTTTTTGATGTAAAAGGAGTGATAATAGAGATGTAGGAGATAAGATATTACTTCAAATATGTCTTGTTTGAGCCTTAGATGTCTTCTTTCATAGCCTTCAATGCTTGGCCCTCAAGTATCCTTTCCTTCTAGGGTTTAGAATCCTTCCCGGAACATGTTTCCTTGATTTAGAAGTCCAAAATGTGTCTTAAAAGTAGCCTACGTCGAGTCATAATTGGTAGACTCATTCATCCACTTTATACCGATTATTTTTCTAAAGTATACAGAGTTTTCTGGTCCAAAATCGCCTCAATCGGTAGTCTCGAGCTCCTCATTATCTCCCGATTATTTTGTTGAGAGTTTTAGTTACTTCTTATCTGTTGTTTTGCTTATAAATTTCTCATACGAACTCGGAATGACCTAATTCTTTTTGCATTGCCTTCGACTTTCAATTCTCTTCAAGATGATGATAAGAAATTCTGTATTTGAACGAGTTGAACTAGGTATTTGTCCCTTCTTCATTGGTAGACTTTAATTCCTTGCTCATTTCATGTCGTAATGAACTCTTTTTTACTTCTTTGGTTGAATACACTTCAAAGAAACTCAAAAACAAACAAACTCAAAGCATAATGATATAAGAACTAGCAAGAAAGCAATGAATTAGAGTACCCAACTAATGTAAATAATGCACATATCAAATTCCCCCACACTTGCTTTTTTCTAGTCCTCGAGCAAACTACCACATAAAATAAACTACTTCGAACCAAAATACAACAATTCCTTTTTGTCGAGGACACAGTTGAACTTAGCTAGTGCAATAAGCCTTTAAACACATAGGTGTTCCTAGTGAACGATTTATAGTCTCGTGAGGGTTTGCAAGAGGTATACCCACAGAACCTAGATTCCAACTTTTAAATATTTCAGAGCACATACATCCAAAGAGCTACGAAGACATAAAGTTTCTACACATTAAAAATAAGAAGTTAGAAGTATCAAAGAACATTATTTTCATGCTTAACTCTTGAGTTAGAAGAAAACCACCATATGAAAGAATCCATCCTCAAGAGCGATCGAATAAGCATTCCGCCTCTACTTCTGCCTCACCAATAAGGTTTTATGAAATTGCACTCAAAAGACGCACTTTATGGTTCTCATGTGTGCAGGCAGGAGTGAAGATAGAAATCCTGCACACGTTAAATGGTGGGAAGGAAAAGTAACATTCTGAATCATATTTTACTATCCCATAAAAACGTGGGATGAAAAGAACCTTTTTTTTTTCTGATGATCTCTAAGAAAGGAAATCAACCACTATGTGAGGATGAGAATGCTTACTTACCTTCTCACCCGATCTACAATCAGCACCACTCTCATGGCGAATAGAAACGTCTTCGTCTTCATCTTCAACTATTGATGACAAACTCTTGAACTTCGTAGAACTTTGACAACTTGTACCCGTTTTCTTTGATTCCTTGTTTCTCGAAACTTCCTTATATATTTCCTCATTCTCATGGCCTTAACTAATAAATAACAAGCTAACTATGAAATAAAAATACATATCTTTTTGTATTTTTGTTTTTTTAAAGAGTAACAACTATAAAAATAATGAAACTTAAATTAACATGGCCATGGGGATAGGATTTAAGCACCTGATTGTTCACAACTTGTATTTCCTTGGTATCATAGAAACTTCAAAAACTTACATCTTTTGTTTTTTTTTTCATTTTCACCTTGTCTTGTCTTCTATTTGATCTAGAATCTTTCTCCTCTTTTTGTTGCTTGCAAACCTTGACTGTATTCAACTTTCTTCGTAATTTTGGTGTCGCTTCACTTGTTGATGATGGTGTATTTATATTGCTACTTTGTTGAGAGAATGGTACCAACTACAAACAAGACTACAAGATAGATTTAGCAATTTTGATGACATCCTCATATTGACAGAATTAGCACTCAATAGATCAAAAAGTAGTTTTGAAGGGGTGCGAAGTTGGGTAGCTCATCATTCTACCCAGAATTTGTGCAGACGAAACACTTAAACGGATAATTTTTAGACAGTTATACAGAATTGAAGGTCTGGTGCCTTACTCATATATGGGTGGTCTCCACTAATGATTGATCAACTTCTCTAATATTGTATTCTTTTTGCACCTAATTTGCCACTGGCGGTTTAAGTCATCTTTTGTCAGTTATTGCCTCTCAACAACTAAGAAACCCGAATATAATTCTCTAATACTTCTCAGTTTGTTATTTCGGTAAGAACTCTGTATGCAAATTTAGCTAGAAGTATACTAAGTGACTCTAAAATCTCTAAAAGTTGGAGGTTTTCATGCAAATATGTACAAAAAGTTTAAAATTTCTACCAACAAAAGCGAATATTAAGATTCAAAATGTTTAACCACTCCCCACACTAAAATTGTACATTATCTTGAATGTAAACTGACTCATCCAATGTAATATTCAAGGTGGGAAATTCCTAATGATAATATGAAAAACTAAGAAAAAAAAAAAGATAGAAACACAGAACCAATGGGTTTCCTCCCATTCAACGCTTAGTTTAACGTCCTCAGCCTGACCTTCGTGTTATCATCCATACACCAACAATTGATGTGGATTATAGGCAAGTGGTAAAAAGATCGTTCATTCGGACTTGTGAAGAATGGATTTTAGACCTAATTCTAATTTAATCTAGCAAATATATACAAAAGATGGTAGCAATATTAAGGATAAATGAGACATAAGACTCCACCATAAATACAATCAAGTGATGCATATGTTGATTCTTAACAATTTAAACTCTTTTTGTTTGCCAAAAGTAGATACTAAACATTAGATGTAAATCATAAGAATGGCGCATCAAAAGTTCTAAGACTAAGCATACACCATCAAACGAAATCACAACTAATTAGTAAAAATCTTAAATTAATTAAAATCAATGCAAAAGTAAAAAGGAATCAAAAATAGTTATCATTCATTCATGAAATATGGCTTCCTCCAATGTCCTAGTATTGGGGTTTAGCTTATCATGCTCAAAATACTCTCAAAAGATTGGTACATGGCTCAAAAGTGCTTGAGAAGAATAAAAAAATAAAAAAGTAATTGAAATATGGAATTTGAGACGTTTATAATTGTTACAAAAAGTGTTTTCCCTGTCGCTAGAGAAGAAAGGTAACACAGTCGAGTAAACGATTGATGCTTGGAGTTGTAAAGAGAAAAGGCTTTAGCCACACAAACTACGATTGTTCTTTCTCTGTCCTTCTGGACATCTTATTCTTCCTCTCGACCTGTGATGAACCCTATCTCTCTAATTTTTTATTCTCGTGATTATGGCCTCTGTCAGCCCCCTTAATCACTCCATCGACCTCTTCTATTTATAATACACAACCAATGACTCAAAGATCTTCCCAATCAATAAAAAATATTCTTGGCAGATCGAGAAATATTATTTTCTTTCTCTTGTTGTTTTGAGTTTTCCTTCGCGGTAATATTCTCGATGATTTTGTTTCTTGATTAAGACACGAGATTTAATATTATTGCCTTGTTGTTGCCTTGTCCTAACCCTAGAAAATATCTTCAATAGAATCCGAGAGTGTATTCCAACCTTTTTACGATAAACAAAGATTATTCATGGGATTCCATTTTGATTTCAATGTCTCCCATTCTTATGCAAACACTAATAAATAAGGCATGAGAATATTCTTGCCTTAAAACCTTAAAATTCTCCCAAAATAATCAATTGAGATTTTCGATGTTTGAGAAATAAGAAATCTCGCCAAAATTGCTTTTGAATTTGAAGAGGTTGGGTGCCTTTATAAATTTGAGGTGCATTTGTCAATTCTTGAGGGTGCCTTGAACACTTTGTTGGGGTGTCTTTTTAACATTTTTTTAGCCAATTTTTCCGCATGTTTATTTCTTGAAAACACCTACAAACACAATAAACACCATAATTTGTACAAAAATGAGTACCAACAAAATATAGAATTGAGAACAAAATAGAAACGAAAATGTGTCTATCAACAATCTGAAAATCTGAGCATCCATCCAGATAATAATCTGCAATTATAATAACAGTTTCACACCGACATTAGCATATGTTAGCAATAGTGAAACTATTATTCTATAAAAATTACCCCCACACTTAGTTATTTCTACATTTGGAAGTGTATATAGAACACAAAACAAGGGAACTTCTATTGGTTCCTCATGGGTAACCTGCACATTGTTAGAATCAAGCATCTCTAACGGTGGACACTTAGAAGCAAAATAATTCATAAGAACTTTCGAAGCACATAAATCCAACCCTAGGTAAGGTATTTTCCTAAAAGTTGGGTTAAGAATTTGATCATCACATAAAAGTTTAGATATAGAGTTAGAAAAACCTTCTAAATTTGTACTTGGTATGTGGTGCTCTACCGTTGAAAGAACCCTTGGGTCTTTTAAGAAATCAATCTTTTCAGTCTCATTCTCAATAAAACCTTCTTCTTTGAAAATTTCAGCAATATCATATTCTGAATCTGAATCTTTGTTAAGTAGGCCTTCATTGCACCCCTTGGAATTCAAAACAATGGTTTTATTATACCAACTTTCATCCTTTTAAATAGGTGAATGATTTTTATTAGGATCAGGAGTTAGAATAACTTCATCATTGTTATAAAGGATTTTCAAAGGTTGATCTTCTTCACAATCATCATCAATCAAATATTCATTACTACCACAAGCATTTCAGAATAATTATGGCTTTTAGGCCAAAACTCTTCTTTATATTGATTGATTTCTCTTCTTATGTTGTTCACCCCTCTTTGCAGTTCTTGGAATGATTCATCAACAACTTGATGATGTTCAGCCATCACTTGGATCAATTGGTCAAGACGTTCTTCAAAACCTGGATTTTCCACGCGTGGTTGTTCACTAAGTGGTTCCAATGTTGATGGATTGATATTTAACTAAAGAAGAAACTGATCAAGTGTCTGCTCAAATCTAGAAAATAAATTATTAGAAGTAGAATTATCCTTCCATCCTAACGGTTGTTCATCTACATACCCACCATAATGTTGTTGGCATATATGAGAATAACCAAAAGGAACCGTGGGATATTGATCATGACCAAAGGATTGGTTATGATTGTATCCCATGGTTGGTTGGTAGCTATCAAAAGATTGAGAACTAAAATCAAACTGATTACCGTTATTATATACTTGATCCTGTGCACCATACATGTTATTTCCGTAAGGAAACATGACAACACACAAAAAGTAAGAGAGAAAAAAATCTAACTAAAAATCTAAAAAATAAAATAATAAGGTAATGTATACAACTCGTTTTCAGAATGTACTCCCACTTCTAATGGATGACAAATTCTACCATCGAGTTGTTTCCACCACGAAAACCTAAAAACCTGAAAAATACTAAAAGAAAAACGCAAACTAGAATAAAAAGAAATCTCAAACAAAAACAATTGTCAACAACTCCCCGGCAGCGGTACCAAAATTTGATGCGAGTCGTACATGCAACAAATTAATTCAGATATGTCCCACTAATACTAATAAGTAATATAGTGGTAGTAATGATCGTTCCCACAATGAGCTGTGAATTGTTATTTGTTTTCAACTTATTATGTAACTAACAAGGGGGGTTATAATGAATTAAACTAAAGTAAAGAAACAAAATAAAAACAAAGTAGATATAATTATTAGAGGAGAGAAAATACTGATTAGAGGTTTCATCTTCCATCACCAAACAAGTCTTCAATCAATTAGACATTAATCTTTCTCATATCAATAAGCCTAGAGCATCCTATCGCAAGATTACTTCGGCAAAATTCCTTATATCATCAAAGGCGCAAGAGCCACTCTTTGAATCCTTCTCAATGAATAACTTGGCGCAAGAGCCACTCAAGTTTAACCCAATGAAAGCAATGGTCTTCGTGATTTGAGGTTATTCTAAGCAATCTGGCGCAAGAGCAACACAGATTTAACCTAGGTTAAGCTTCTACACATAATCGCATGGCAACATCCCGTTGTTAACAACTATGTTATGCTACTTGTGATTATAATTCTTTGAAAATTCCGGATATCAAACCCTAGCCTAGCTTTATATTGAACACATGATCATTCAATTTACAACTTAAACGAGCAAGCCTTCAATCATATATGGTGATATAAACAGTAGAACATAAGCGATAAAAGAGATCATTAATATTAAAACTAACCAGCCATATTGATTTACATGTCTAGGACTTCCAACTACATCCATAATAAATAAAACAAAGGTACCTACTCATGGATTTACTAAAACCCATGGAAAATATACAAAAAAAAAAGAATGGTTTCCCTCTAAGGGGAAAACCCTAGGTTTTTTATGAGAAGGAGTGATATGAAAGGTAGGAGATAAGATATTACTTCAAAGATATCTTGTTTGAGCCTTAGATGTATTCTTTTATAGCCTTCAATGCTTGGCCCTCAAGTATACTCTCCTTCTAGGGTTTAAAATCCTTCCCGGAACATGTTTCCTTGATTTAGAAGTCCAAAATGTGTCTTAAAAGTGGCCTACATCGAGTCATAGTCGGTAGACTCATTCATCCACTTTCTACCGATTATTTTTCTAAAGAATACAAAGTTTTCTGGTCCAAAACCGCCCAATATCGATAGTCTCGGGCTCCTCATTATCTCCAGATTATTTTGTTGAGTGTTTTACTTACTTCTTCTCGGTTGTTTTGCCCATAACTTCCTCATACGAACTCGGAATGACCTTATTCTTTTTGTGTTGCCTTTGTATTTTAATTTTATTCAAGATGATGATAATAAATTCTGGATTGGAACGAGTTGAACTTTTTCTTTGGCTCTTCTTCATTGGTAACTTTCATTCCTTGCTCATTTCATGTCGTAATGAACTCCTTTCTTCTTCTTTAGTTGAATACACTTCAAAACTCTTAAGAAACTCAAAAACAAACAAAATCAAAGCATGATCATATAAAAACTAACAAGAAAGCAATTAAATAGAATACCCAACTAATGCAAATAATGCACCTATCACATATGTAATATGGTTTAGTACAGTCAGTTGCAACGAAGACTACCAGTTATACTAACCTACTCATTTAATCTAATGCTTATTCTTGAACAATTTAACATTATAATCAAAAAGAGTACAAACATGTTTACAATCAAAATAATTATACTTCTTTAAAATCTTTTCAATGTAATGAGATTGATCTAAATAAATACCGTTATCAGTTCTAATAATTTTAATTCCAAGAATCACATTAGATTCACCCCAAGTATTTCATGCCAAATGTAGAACTTAGCATATTCTTAGTTTCGATAACTACATACAAGTTTGAACCAAAAATTAGCAAATCATCCGCATACAAACAGTAGATAATGCATGTATTATTCTCAAACTTATATATAGTATATGCATTTTTCCCTTTTATTAATTCTGAAACCATTCTCAATCATCAAATTATCAAACTTTACATGTCATTGTTTAAGAGCTTGTTTCATAACATAGAGTGACTTGTCTAACTTACAAACTTTATGTTTTTGACCAGGGGCTATAAAGGCTTTGGGTTGGTCCATATAAATCTCCTCTTCTAACTCACCATTTAATAAAGGTTTTTTAACATCCATTTGATGAATAACAAGATTATGCACAGCAACAACAGTAATTAGAACACAAATATAAGTTATTTTAGTATCAATAGAATAAGTGACAAATAAGTCTATGTTTTCTTTTTGTCTATAGCCTTTAGCTACCAACCTAGCTTCGTATTTATCTATTGAACCCTTAGGTTTTAGCTTCCTTTTCAGGACTCATTTACCACCTATAGTTTTACAACCATGAGGTAAGTCTGCTAAGTTCCAAATTGCGTTAAAAATCTGGAAGTCCATTTCACTGTCAATGGCTTATTGCCAAAAGTTTACATCTGGAGAACTAAGTGCCTCTTTCAAATTAGAAGTTCATTCATCTAATTAAAGTATAAGCATAAAAGTCGGGACCAAAGTCCTTTTCAGTCCTAGCTCTCTTGTTACGTCTAGGTTCAATGTCAACGACTCTAGATTCATCATTTCTAGGTTCTTCTATTCTAAGTTCAGAACTTGTACTTAGTACAATATTAGGTAGTAAACCCTACTATTTCTAGATTTAAAAGGAAGTCTATCTTCAAAGAAATCAACATAAATAGATTCAATGATAACTTTATTATTATATTTAAAAAATCTATAACCCTTATTGTTTTGAGCATATCTAATAAAAACACATTCATAAGATCTACTTTCAAATTTGTGTCTTTTAGGATCAGGTTTTCGAACATAAGCTAAACAACCCCATACTCTAAAATAAGAGATATTAGGTTTTCTATTTTTCCAAAGTTCATAAGGGGATATCTCAGTTTTATTACGGGGAACACGATTCAAAACATAACAAACGGTTAATAAACATTTTCCCCACCAATGAGAAGCAGCACCAGAACTAAGCAAGCAAGCAACAATAAATTAAGTAAGAGTACGGTTCTTTCATTCAGATTTACCATTCATTTTAGGATTATAAGGAGTTGATCTTTCATGTATAATTCTAGAGGATTAATGTATTTATAGAAAATAAAGCAGAATCATATTCCAGACTCTATCACTGCGAAATATCTTAATTTTCCTACCAATTGATTTCAACTTCAACAATTAAAATCTTAAACATCTCAATAGCTTCATTCTTATGGCTCAACAAATAAACATAGGTATAATTAGAACAATCATCGATAAAAGTCATGATATATGTTTTTTCCATTTTTTTTCGAGTACCTTCATATGCACAAAGATCATAATGAACCAAGTCCAAAGGTTTAGTTTCTCTGACAACACTTTTATGAGGAGTCTTCGTTATCTTTGCTTGACTACAAAATCATTCATAGAAGTGCAGGAAGAAAACCTAACATGCTCATTTTATTTACTATTTTCCTATTCACATGACATAGTTTAGCATCTCGAACATTAAAAGTGCAAACCATATAAGAAGAAGATGCAATTTTATTCAATTCAGCATTAAGCTTAAACATTCCACCAATGGCATAATCTTTTCCTACAAACATTTTTTTATAGCGTAAATATCAGAACCAATAGTTTGATACAACCTAGTCTTGTTGAGAAGGTAGCCGGAAACAAGGTTCTTACTCATTTCTGGAGTGTGAATGACATCTTTCAGCATAAGTGTCTAACCAGAAGTAAACTTCAACTCTACCGTACCAGAACCTTGAACATTAGTGGTGTGAGAATCTCCCAACAACATTTTTTTTAATCTTTGATCTCAGTATAAAACTTGAACAAGTACCTATCAAAACAACAATGACGCAAAGCACCACTGTCTATCCACCGCCCATCGGAACCACCAACCATCTAAAACCTTGGACCTAAAAACCATAGCTAATATAACGTTTTATGTATAGTTAGCTTTTGCGTTACTGTTTCCTTTGTTATTCCTGCAATTCCGAGCCATATGATCTGGTTTATGACAGGTATAACAAATAAAGTCAGAATTAAAATTATGATCATTTCTTGATGGGTGTTGTTTCTTGCTTTGATTAGGTTTCTCATTCTAATTAGCCTTTCCTTTCCTGTGGTTCTAGTCAGGTTTCATGTTCCTTTTATTAGGTTTTAGACTTTCTTGAGTCTGGATTTTATTGTTGGAAACAGTAAGAATTTATTCTTTTTATCTTGTTTCCGAGCTTCTTCTTTAACCCCGAGCTTAACAATCAAACTTTCAAGAGAAAATTATTTTAGATTTATGACATAAAACATTACGAAAATCTTTCAAGTGGGGGGCAATTTATCGGTCATTACAACTACTTAAAGTTCTTCATAAATTTTCATACCTTCATTCATAATTTCATGAGCATTTTATGAAGCTCATGAGCCTGAGCAACAACTGATTTTTCGTCCACCATTTGATATTTCATATAGCGGCTTACAACCTTTTTCCGAATCAGCTTCCTCAGTATCATACTTTTCAGTAAAGAATCCCGGACATCTTTAAAGTATCAAATGTGGAGTAATATTCATACAAATCATCAGATAAAACATTAAGGATAGTCACAACATGTTCATTAGGTTATGACGTAGTTGCACTTGCAGAAGGTGCAACATCATGAACAATAGTTTTTTCATATGTTGGATCAGTTGGTTTGACGGTGGTCACCATCATGTTAAACTAGTTTGAGATAAAAAACATCTTTTTTTTCCATCTACTAAAGTGAAGTCCTTCAAACTTGAAAGACTTGTTGGTATCAGTACCAGTTTTTGTTTCAGACTCCATGGCATAAAATCGTCTTAAAATTGTTGGAAACAATTGATATAATTCCTGCAAACAAAAAAACACAACCAAAACAAAATTGATAAAGGATGAGTCGTGGACTAGGTCGCTTTCTTTAAGACGATTCCGCGGCTCTGCCTTGACTATGCAAGCAGTTCTTCGAGTTGCATCGTCGTCCCAAGGATAAAGCAGACTATTTAGCAATCTTCTGATCTCTCATGTATTGTGAATGATTGAACATTACAACTCTCTCCATACTTGCTTAGAATTTTCAGGGTTAAGAAAACTTTTGTTTTTCTTTCTAGCAAACAAGCTTTTTATATATGTTAAAAGCAATTCAATTGCTTTAATGAAATTTATTAATGGAGACTAATTCTTCTTATAATCCTCAACATTCAAAAACATATTTTCATTTATATGGAATAAATAGGTATAAAAGGAAATTAATTATAACTAAAACAAAATTTTAAAACAGTTTTCAAAAATTAAAAACTTTCCAAATTCAAAGGTAGACCTTCCAAGATCCCCAAGGCCCCGTTCTTGAACTAATGTTATACACATACATATACGCATAGACCCAGTCAATCGTGGAAAAGGTTTGATCCCGAGACCTCACCCTCAAAGCCCAAAATTCTTAAACATTAGGCTAGCACTTAAATGTTGATAAGAATATACACAAAATCATTTTAGAAAATATACTCCAATAGTTACTACGAAGAAAGGGAGCGCCGAGCACGTGGTCTTAACTAGTTCAGTCTAGTTTGGTATGTTTCAAGTTATTTTTATCTAGGGAATAAGGAATATATTCTTTCTTATGGCTTGAACGGATATTCTCTTTATTTGTTTAGATTTTTAGTAATCTTTAGCTTTATTTTATAGGTTTTGGTTTGAGTTGTTAAACCTATATATAAAGGTTGTGTCAATTATGTGAGGGTGGTGAACTGGAGATTAATGAAATTGCTTCCAGTAGAGAAGTTTTTATAAAAGTGTGTTGTATCTATCGGTATTATAAATACTTGACATCCTACACCGTATTTAGAATTCGGGTATTATTCCTTCAACATGGTTCGTGTTAGAGGTAGTGGTGCTCCTCGCGAAGCTTTGGTTGATGGGGTGATGAAGAGAACTAAGTACGATGAACTCTCACGCGCGGTTGAGCTGCTTGTCGGTCAAGTAGTTACTTTGCTATAACGACTTAGCATCGTCGTACTCTTGATTATGAGTTAGATGTTAAAGGAGATGATGATGATGTTGATAACCCATTTTTTGATGCTGAAAGGGAAGAGTTGTATCATAAAGGTGATTTTAGGATCTGGGAATCTACGTTTCGAGCAGAGATTCCAGAGTTTCATGATAGCGGTTTGACGCAGGAAGATCTGATCGACTGATTTTTTATAATAGAAGAAGTGCTCGAGTTTAAGAGGGTACCGACTGCTCATGTGGTTCCTCTTGTTTCTACATGCTTTCGAGGAAGGTTTGTTGTTTGGTGGCGGCAATCGAAAGCAACACGTATATAATAAGGCAGACCAGTTATATCATCTAGGGTTAAGCTTGAAAAGTGTATGCGTGAAGCGTTTTTACCTTTCAACTATACTCGAGAGTTATATATCCGCTTTCAGAAAAAAATTCCAAGGTTCTGATTCTATTGACGAGTATACAAACTAATTATATGATTTGGTTACTCGATCGGGAATTATGGATCTCGAAGAACAACTTATCTACCGTTACATAGGAGGTTGGCGTCAAACTTTTGAAGGTACGCTTAAAATGATTTGGTCAGTTTGCGTACTGGAAATTTCAGTTCTTGTACACAGATATCTAGGAACCTCTTAAAATCGACCAATTCGCGTACAGACATAATCAGTTCGTGTACATGTGAATTCAAAAGTGTTCAGGAACATCTCAAAATCAACCAGTTCGCGAACCAAAAAAAATCAATTCATGTACGTGAGAAAATAAAAGATTTTAACATTAAGTATATTATTACTAAAATCATATTTCGTGTTGCAAAAACTTTTTGTGAACATGAATGTAACTTGACGTCTTTTACGATCTTTTTCCGCAATTATAGTTTGTTGAACAAAAAATTGTCCTCAACCATAAGTTCTTTAGAACTTCCATTGCTTGAATTTGTATTTTAAGATTAGTCAAATATTAGCTTGAAATCTAAATTTATTCTTTGCAATTCATCATAACACTAGATCCATACAACAATGTCTCGGTAGATAGAACGGTAGAAACAATGAGTAAATAGGATAGTCTGTCTTCACAAACCTTTGTTGATGAAGTTCTCGTAAATGTCTTCGTGATCTTCAGTCTTCAATCTTCAAGGTTTACACGGTGAATTCTGATATTCAACTAACAAAAACTATTCCTAGTCTGAGATTATCTTTAGTAAACTATAATCAAGATATAATTTTCTTCGTTTAAATTTGACAACAAACTTGACATACCAATATCTATGGATTCAACCGAGCAGTGCTCTAACAATATCAACGGTCAAACTTAACAGGGTCTAGATTTACAAGATTTAACAGGCTTGATGATTTGTTGGATGACGAAATAAAGACAGACGACTATGATTTTTTTGAAAATGATCAGGGTAATTCGGGTAAAGCCGAAACATCTATTTGATATTTCTCTTTCATATTTCATCTCGTTTCTCTCCCACAAATCCACAGTAATCTATCTCGGCCACTATCATTTTTATCTCAATCTTCGTATAGACGTCATGAATCCATTAAATAAAATCATCTCCGCGATCTAAATCAATTTTCCCTACTCCACTCATATCCAATACCAACAACATCATCGTACATAACTTACACGGGCTTCACTATTTTTTCATTTGCTTTACCGATTACCATGAAGATCTTTTAACAACTTTTACTGAAATTACGAACGAGAGATCATGAACTCAAACGGTTAATTAATAAACAGTAAACTAGATCAAAGAAAAATCCATAAATCAGAACAATGTTAAGCGATAAACATTCAACTCCAACTAAAATCAAACTTGAATCCAGGTTAAATATTTTGTATGTCAACAAGAACAACAAATAATTCTAGGGTATTAAGAAGAAAGAATATTAGGTGCAGTCAGAGATGGGCCTAGTGGGGCTAGACGAGGATCTAGCCCGTCCCTTAATTAAGTCATAACTTTTTTAGTGTACTAATTAGGGAAACTGTATTGAGGCACACAAGATGATTGTCCTAGCTAGTGTGGGTTTATAAAGGGTGTCCTAAGACTAGTTAAATTACTTAAATAACCTTGATTAATTTATCTATTTATTTTTTTTACTTTTTAATTTAATTTTTTAACTTTTTTTAATAATAAAAAAAATCAAAAAAAATAATTAAAAGTTTTTTTTTTATGTTTATAAAACAAAAAATTATTAAATTTTTTATTTACTTTTTAACTTTTTTCTAAAACTATTTTAAAAATTAAATTTTCTTTAATAACGAAGAAATTCAAAAAAAATGTTCAAAAAACTTAAAAAATATAAAATTAATAAAATAAAAATTAAATGTATACAATAAGGGCATTATTATTATTATTAAAATATGGTGGATAAGGGGTTATTAGTTTTACTACCTGGTGACTTTATTTTGTTTTTATTGAGTATGCCTCAAAACAACCTTCCTAATAGTCTAAATTTTATGGTTAGTCCAACACTAAATTAATATTAGCCCAACAATAATAGCCCAAAGGTTATATGAAGACTTATTTAGCCCATACAAAGTCATGATAACTTATTAAAATTGATATACGTGTGTAATCAATTAGTTTCCCACGCCGCCGCCACCATTCGTTTGTGAAGAAAACTCTAAATTAATCCCATATTTGTGAACTTTTTTATTTTGACGAAAAAGACAATGCTGATGCACTAATTAATCAACAACCACATGATCCTAAAAATAAAAAGCAAGACACTTAGTTAGTATTCTATTTATGAACGTAATTAGATACTAATTACGCGATTTGTTCAAAAAATTTCTCGCGGCCTTCGACCGCCTTGTAAATTAGTGGCAATCCAACTCTACCTGATCGTCTCAGAAAAGTGGTAAAAATAGTTCGTTCGCTGAGACTTGTGAAAATTCGTTTTGGACCTAATTTTGATTTAAACTAGAAAATAAGTAAAAGCTTTTAATAATATTGGGAAAAACAGGAACGCATGGTTCCACCAAAATCACTTGTGAATGATTTCTACAATGATTCTTTAACAATTATAGCTCTTTTACTGACTCTGTTTCTTTTCCAAAAGTAGAATTCTAAAACATTAAATATAAATCACAAGCATGGTGCATCAAAAGCTTTTAAGTCCCAACATAAACCATCAAACAAAATCACAACTAATTAAGAAAAATCATAAATCAATTAAAAATCAATGCAAAAGTCATTAGGAATCAAAAATAGTTATCATTCATTCATGAAATATGACTTTCTCTATTGTGCCAGTGGTTGGGTTTATTTCATCATGCTCAAAACACCCTCAAAAGATTGGTACATGGCTCAAAAGTGCTTGAGAAGAAGAAAATAAGCTAAAAATAATAAAAGTGGAAATCTGCAACGCTTTCTTGGTGTTACAGATTAATGTTGCAATGGAGCTTGAAGATAAATATTGCAAAGGAAGATAAATGTTGTTGATGGGTTGAAGAAACCGTTGCAGATGAAGATAAACGTTGCAAAGACGAAGATATTCGTTGCAGATGGGTTAAAGGAATCGTCGTCGTATCCTTGTTCTTCATGTTCAACAGCAAAACTTTCTTTTTTCTCCTATTTTCTTCCCGAGCCTCCCCCCCTGATTTTTCTTCCTCCTCTTTGTTATTTATAGGTCTTAGATAGTATCCCTATTATTCCTTAATAGATTATGACTCAAATAACTCTCCAAAACCGAATCAAACTCGTATAAATCCAAATGAGGGAGTAAACCCTTTTCCGAAAAAAACATGGATCTTCCAGCCGTGTTTCACGGCGAGAAACCCTCTAATTGATGTGTTCGAGTCTTGTTGATGTCCTGAAACACTTAATGATGATTCAGATGCTTCAAAATCCCATAAAATCGATACCCAACAAATCAGGTAACTTTCACGTGTAATAGAAAAATTCTCGCCTTCTTTTCATTTTCAAACGAAGGGGATGCCCCCTAACCAACAGTGGGGTGCCTTTATCAATTCTCTTGGGTTCCTTTATCAATTTTTCCGGGTGCCTTTATCACTTTTTGAGCCGATCTTTCCACAAATGTTTATTTCTCTAAAATACATACAAACACATAAAATGACACAATAAATACAAAATTGAGCACTAACAATATAGATAATTGAGGACAAATCAGACACAAAAATGTGTCTATCAAATACCCTCAAACTTATTATTTGCTAGTCCTTAAGCAAATCTAATCTAAAAATAAAATAAAAATCCTAACTCACTTTCGCAGGAATCACGACTACATTTAGCATATGTAATTAAGCCTTTAAACTCATAGGTTTCCCTATCGGACGAGTTTTATCTCGTGAGGGTTTACAAGAGGTATACCCACAAAACATGTTACTCCAAACCCTAACTACTTGTGAACGATTGAGGGTAAACACTAAACAAGCTATTTAGTTGGCATATTAAATTCTTCAGCTATGGGAATCATTACCCTATGTGAGTCCAGTTGTTGTACACGAGTTTGCACTCAGCATACTAAAATTCATATATAGGAAAATAAAGGTCTACTTAGATAGTCGTTCAACCACGATACTCAGAATCTATCAAAGTTCAATCACATGAAAAGATTTAGAAGATGGATAGACAAAATGAAGTTTCCGCATGTTGACTAAGGTGAACGGTGTTTCCCATATATGTCTGAAGGTTCGTGGCAGGTGAATCCTAATGGACTGAAATACACTCTCACTAGTCTTAATCCTTATATTAATATCAATATCGACTAAATTGGTATATACAAGGCTTCAGTAATCGATTTATTGAAAATAAAATAATTATTTATATTATTAAATATACTGACAACGTGATTGAATCAAAGTGCATGCTCCTTATCATCATCTTACATGATAGTTCTCATGGATCCTGCGTTCCACGCTTGCTTAGGCAACGCAGACAAGGAGAACATACACATATTGCTATCAAAGTGCCAATACTCGATTTTTTTTATTAAATCATAGTCTAAATAATCTCAAACACTCTACTTCATCCTGGCGGCGATAACAATTCGATATTGGTGCCCCACCAAATCATATAGAGAAACAAAAATTGCAAAAATAAAAACAGAAGGTGATATGGTCGAGATAGACTCCGAGATATGGTGACAACTATCATGTTATTTCTAACACCTGAGCTAGGCATCCTTTTATGAATAGAACATTTAGCTGGGCACACCAATTCCTATTGAAAAAAGCTAAGTTTCCATCTACCTAGAATGGTTAGTGACATCCTGAATTGTTCACAAGTTTCTAGACTTTGGAGTTTCATATTATTGCGATAAAGTTTCTCCTTATCCCCAAACTTAAATCTAACATTGTCCTCAATGTTCTAAATATGAATGATTAAATACATGAACAGGGAGAAACTGTTACCAATTGAAGGAAAGGAGTTAAGGAAAGATATTACCATGTCGCATGATCATGGGTAACCTCCCAAGAAGTGCTAAGTTTAAATTCTTCAGCCAGACTAAGAAAGAATTAGTTACCTCATAAAATCATATAGCAATAGCCAGAACAACTGTGGATCATCTGAATAAAATAATGTTATCCAAAATAGAAGGAAACTGCAGCAGGCCCAGAAAGTGAACAAACAGAGCACAACCTTATCCCTATCTAGTATCTTGTTTAAGACAACTACATCTAGTTGAGGTTCAGGTTCAATCTCTATGAAAGGGTCTAGATAAATCTCTTTAGGATGAATTTCATCATAGGCAGGATCCGGAGGATCATGTTGTAAAGTCTAGAGTAACTCAACTAATAAATTTGAAGCACATAATAATAGCCTGAATAATTGTGGATCCTCAAAGTCAATCAGATTTGCCTTACACAGTTGACTACTATGAAAACGGTAGTCATTCTTAAGAAAATATGTCAATTCTAATTTCCTTAAGTAATTAGGCTTAGTCTCAAAACTTAATAACTGACACATTTGAAATTCATACGTTCCCACATATGGAAGAAAATATTTTGGTGGGAAAACAAAATCAATCTTGGTATTATTTCCTAGGTAAACCACATCGACCAGAGGATGGGTTTCTAACAACTGAACTTCTTTCTGGACATCAACAGGCTTAGGGAATCTAGTTTGAAGATGTTTTTTAAAAATTGGTACAGGTGCATATGTCAAGTCCCAAGTTAGGAACCATTTTAAGAGTCAGAGGTAAATCACATGGAGAATAATAGTCACCCTCAAACTTAGAGTTTTCAGTGTCTTTAGTTAGACTAGTCATAATTTTCCTAATTTCTAGATCGTCAGATTCCTGAAAATGTTCAATTGCATATTCTAGGTTATAATCAGGTGGTGCATCCTCACTCATATTTAAAATCTCTACGAGTTTATCTTTGTTATCTAAGACCATTGTTTCTAAATCGTTGGACTCTAAAACAGTATTCTCAGGATAAACCCGTTCCTCTAAACCATTATCTGCTTCAAAACAAGAAAATTCTACATCATCTAAAACAGTGGTATCTCTAGTCAAACCTTCTTCCTTATAAACAGGTAAATAATCATTAAAATTATTTGGATTTAAATTAGAAATAACACTATCATCATGAAGCACAATTGGAGTGACAATTTCTTGATCACTTTGCATATATATTTCAAGTTCTTCATCAATAATATCTTCATCATCATAATGATATGAATATGTTTGAACCTCGTCTAAATAAGTAGCATTACCAATTCTATCCTCGTCCTCTTGACTAGGTGAACAATTATCAAGGGTAGCACTATATTGGAAATTAAGATCATTTTAAGCAATATTATTCTTTGCAAGACTTTCATCACACTTAATGCAAATCTACTTGTATTCTCAGTCAACTGCTTGATGGATTCGTCTAAAGAAAGATTTGGACTACTAATTATCCCCCCCCCCCCCAACTTAATACAAACCTATTTGTATTCTCAATCAACTCCTTGAGGGAATTCTCTAGAGAAACAAATGGATCATAAGGAGTACTAAATCGCAATTGCTTGTGTGTCCCTTCTAGAGAAAGAGTTGGACTACTATTTGTTCCTCTCACACTTAATTCAAATCTATGTGTCATCTCAGATATCTTCTTGAGTGATTCTTCTAGAGGCATAATAGGTTCATGATGAGTACTAGATCGCAACTGCTTCAATGATTCCTCTATAGGCATAATAGGTTCATTATAAGTACTAGATCGCACATGCTTTAGGGAATCCCTCCAATACAAATAACTCGAATTTTGCTCATTTTCATGTTCATATGACGGGTGTGTATATGAATAGTAATTTGGATCACCCTGGTATGAGCAATAAAGTCCAAAAGGTTGATGGTGGTCCCGACTACTATCCACACCATGTTGATAATACAGATAATATTTATTTTGAAATTCAGTCGGATATTCATTGTATTGGTCCTCATAATACCAGTTTGACATTTCTGAAAAAAAATTCCTAATATAATTACATAAAATCTAAGAAAATATATCCTAACATGAAGGGGGTTCTAAACATACACAAACAAGGCCGACTCAACCTAATCAAACCTACTGAATCTAGCCAACAAAAAGTATGATGGCTCCACTTAGATTGTTTCTAGGCCAGCTTATATACTTCCCAAAGGCAACTAGTTACAGTTTTACCAATCTCTTAGAACGATCTGAATTAGATTAAGTCGAATAGAAACAGGATAAGCTCTAAGGAGCTTTGATAACCCTGCCTCTTTGGCAACATTTTCTTGCGTTACAAGGGGCTCGAATCTACTTAAAATAATTTTCCTGAACTTTGAGTTAGGCTAACAGAGTAACCAATACAGTCATTTTGAATGATTTTCCAATAAGCTTATTACCCTATTTGTCTCTTTCTAGTCAAATTTTAAGGCTTAGGTTCGCGTTTGGTAACGTTTTCCTAAAACGGGCAAGAAGGAAACGGTGATGAAATCCAAGTCCTTATCTTATATGGCCAGTCCTTTCCCTTTACTAGAAAAATAAATTTGTATTCGGGTCCTCAACATATATACATTACAAAGGCGTCCAGAAACCCACTGACAGGGGATTCGTAGGTGGTTAGAGTCTTACCTCCCGTTCCAGACGGGCGATGAACCGTTGAAGTCGACTCAGGCCACCGACTCCTATGTCAATGTACGAACCCGAGGGGCTGAGACAATATCGTAATTGTCGTCCTTTCCTGTTGCAGTTTATATTCAATAATACCCTTTCGTAGGGCTTAAAAATAATAATGTCCAAAAGAAAAAGTCCAAAAACAAAAGAAAAACAACAAGAATTATAAAAGATTTCCTAATATAATTTTCTATAAACAAAAATAAATAAAACCCTAAAAATTAAATAAAATTAAAATTAACTAAAAAAATAAAATAAATTTATCTTCTTTTTCCGTTATTTTTCAATTTATCTTTGGCTCCAATTTCTTTTTGATCCAAAACCTGTAATACAAAGAAAAATACCCAAAAACGTAAAATAGAACAAAGAAAAATAAAATTTTAATTAATTAACTAACCTTACAAAAAACTAAAAAAAAATCCAAAAACAAGTCCCTGGCAGCGGCGTTAAAAACTTGATCGTTTCAGAAAAGTGGTAAAAATAGTTTGTTCGCTGAGACTTGTAAAGATTCGTTTTAGACCTGATTTTAATTTAAACTAGAAAATTAGTAAACAGAAATTAATAATATTGGGAAGAACTGGAACTCAGGATTCCATCAAAATCACTTGTGAATGATTTCCACAATAATTTTTTAACAATTATAACTCTTTTATTGACTCTGTTTCTTTGCCAAAAGTAGATTTCTAAAATATTAATTGTAAATCACAAGCATGGTGCATCAAAATCTCTTAAGTCCCAGCATACACCATCAAACAAAATCACAACTAATTAAGAAAAATCATAAAGTAATTAAAAATCAATGCAAAAGTCATTAAGAATCAAAAATAGTTACCATTCATTCATGAAATATGACTTCCTTCATTGTCCCAGTGGTTGGGTTTAGCTCGTCATGCTCAAAACACCTTCAAAGATTGGTACATGGCAAAAAGTGCTTGAGAAGAAAAAAAGAAGCTAAAATTAATAAAACAGAAAATCTGCAACGTTTTCTGGGCATTACAGATTAACTGTTGCAATGGAGCTTGAAGATAAATGTTGCAAAGCGAAGATAAACGTTGTTGATGGGTTGAAGAAACTGTTGCAGATGAAGATAAACTTTGCAAAGACGAAGATATTCGTTGCAGATGGGTTAAGGAATCGTCGTCGTATCCCTGTTTTTTTCATGTTCAGCAGCGGAACTTTCTTTTTTTCTCATGTTTTTTTCCCTGGCCGCCCCCCGCCCCCCCTGATTTTTCTTCCTCCTCTTTGATATTTGTAGGTCTTAGATAGTATCTCTATTATTCCTTAATAGATTTGGACTCAAATAACTCTCCAAAACCGAATCAAACTCGTGTAAATCCAAATTAGGGAGTAAACCCTTTTCCAACAAAAACATGGATCTTCCAGCCGTGTGTCACGAAGAGAAACCCTCTAATTGATGTGTTTGAGTCTTGTTGATGTTCTCAAACACTTTATGATGATTCAAATGCTTCAAAATCCCATAAAAATCGATACCCAACAAATCAGGTAACTTTCACATGTAATAGGAAAATTCCCACCTTCTTTTCATTTTCAAACAAGGGGATGCCCCTTAACCAACAATGGGTTGCCTTTATAATTCTCCTTGGTGCCTTTATCACTTTTTGAGCCGATTTTTTCATAAATGTTTATTTCCCTAAAATACCTACAAACACATAAAATGACACAATAAATACAAAATTGAGCACTAACAATATAGATAATTGAGGACAAATCAGACACAAAAATGTGTCTATCACTACCCAAGGAAGAATCCTGGGTTCGTCCCTGGGTGCAACATTTTCTTACGGGGGGATAGTCGTGGGAGAGTTTGAAGGATTTTAATGTATCTAAATCCCCGGAGATTTGGAGGGATTGTAGGAGAGTCTAAAGAGTTTGGAAGAGTTTAGGAGTGTTTAGGATAGAGTCTTGGGGAGTTTTGAGGAGTTTATTAAAGGGAGTTTGAGAGAGTTTTAACTTCAGATTTTTGCTCTCCCTAACTCTCTCCCAAACTCTCTCATTTTTTAGAGATTTTAATAAAGGAAAAAATACATATGAAACTCCCTTGAAATCCATAGAAACCTAAACTCCTCAAATGTCTAGGGATTTTCCAATAACAGAGATTTTAAAGGTGTTTAGAAATATCCCCCACGACTAACATGGGGTTTTGAGGGACTTTGAGAGACTCCTCAAGACTCTCCCACGACTAACAAAGATTATAAGGGAATCTTCTAAACTCCTCCACCACTAACATGTAATTTGAAAACTCCCTTAAAATACTTTAAAATATCCCAAACTCTGCCACGACTAACCCCCTCTTAACTAACGATCTAAGGGAAATCATTCAACTCAAAAATTATGAGTAAATTTTTTTAATTGTTTTTTAGTTGTAAATCTCATATATGTTGTTATTTATAAGAAAAAAATCTCTGATTTGAACTACTACAAATCGAGTTGCATCTTTCAGGATGATGATTACAAGAAGAGATTAAAGATGAGAGACCAGGGGATACAAATTTGATAAACTAAATGCATTGGTACTTGTTACGGGTTTTGAATAAACCTGAAAAATCCAGATAGTTGGTAGATGATGACAACCCTCTATATCTCATCTTGACTTCGTCATCCAACGACCAATCTAAGCTCGTTAAATCTTGTCAATTTTTCCCTTGTCAACAGATCCTTCATCTATATATATGGATAAAAAAAATTTAATAGAGTTGATCATTCGTATTTCAGTAATATAATATGCACCGAATTTGGTAGGAAAATTTTCAAAGTATTTCCAAACTTTGAGAACATGCATTTCAATTGCATTGACGTGGAACAAAAAAAAATGATTGTAGAGGCATTTTGATGAATCTGAGGTTCACAATGCAGTGAAAAGTTATGGCCTAAACAAAGCTCCGGGGCCAGACGGATTGACTATGGAGTTTTACAAGCAATGTTGGGATATCATTGAAGGAGATTTGATGCTTGTTTTTAATGAAATATTCTCAAAAGAAAAAGTTGATTGGAGGCTTGATATGTCTTTCACTAAGCTAATTCCTAAAAAGGAAGATTCAACGACAGTTAAAGATTTTAGGCTAATCAACTTGATTAGTAGCTTCTATAAGGTAATCTATAAACTATTGGCAGAAAGGATGAAAATGGTTATGCCTGAGATGGTTGCCAATGCATAAGGGGCCTTTATCAAAGAACAACATATTCTGGATGAAAATTTAGTGGCAGATGAGTGTATCGACAAAAGATTAAAGCATAAACATTTTTTGCAAAAGCGGCATGTAAAAGGCATTTGATAATGTAAGTTGGAACTCTTTGTTTGTTATCCCAAAGAAGAAAGGTTTTGGTGAAAAATGGATTCTTGGATTCATTGGTGTGTTGCTTGTAATACCATGTCCCAATTTTAGGGGTATTTGTGTAATTCCCATAATTTTTCTTGGGTTTAATATAACCCACTAGAGTTAGTATGCTTAAGAACCTAAGTTATAATGGTTTTAACACTATGAAAGTGCCCAAAATCCAAAATAGGGTTTCTATAAGACATTTGATAGTTTTAACAATAAGTGTAGGTGCTAAAATAGTCGTTCATGCATCTATCCACGTCATAGTATATGTGTCACTATTTTGAGGCATCAAGGGCGGTTTGGTCAATTGACCGAAATAAAATATTACGTTTTTGGTTTGGGATGGGGGCCTTTGCTTCCTCTATCACTTTATGCTCTTGCTGAAACTCTTTAATGGAATACCCTAAAAAATTGTGTTGAAGAAAGTTGAGGAGTTATGTTTGGTATTGATCAATGATTGATGTTGTGAACCATTGATAGAAAGGCAATGAGAAATAGGTATTCATATTCCTTTGATTTTGCCGTAATGATATTATTCAATATCTTGAAGTAATCGAGTCTTGATTCTAATACTTTCCTTGATTAGGAACATCGTGTAGTTAGTAAATAATATCAATTTCATGTTTTGAAACTTTGATTTGGAAATTTGGAAATTAGGGTTCTTCATGAAAACTGAGATTTTTATTAATTATAATCCATGTTCTTATACAAATTAATGAAATGAGAATTTTATAATCATTGTGAGTTGCTATAATGGTAATTTGATTGTGGTATTTCATCTTATAATCAATACTTACTTGATGATCTCGTATGCACATTGTAAACCTTAGATATGTTGTTGTTCTACTGATATCTTGAGATCCAATGGTTGGATTTTGA
This sequence comes from Papaver californicum, assembly GCA_023531435.1. Classification (NCBI taxonomy): domain Eukaryota; kingdom Viridiplantae; phylum Streptophyta; class Magnoliopsida; order Ranunculales; family Papaveraceae; genus Papaver; species Papaver californicum. The sequence continues at coordinate 541,733 of JAJJMC010005013.1, forward strand.
TGAAATTTGAGTATATTATACTTCTTTTTGTGATGAAAGTACTATGAGAATTTCAGAAAGATCAGGTCTCATTTATTAATGAAAATATCGGATAAACTTGGACTTAAATGTGCCGAATTCAAATCATGGACAACCTACTTAAAATTAGTTTTTCTCATAATTGGTTTATTTATAAATCTAAAATTTTAGCATGTTGTTTAATGACATATATGTAACTTACTGTAAGAATTTCATAAGGACCAGAGCATTATAGGTACCTCAAAGTGCAAGGGGATCCTAACTGAATTCAGTATTTTGGTATTGAAGGCGATCATTGATATAATTTTGAAAGTGGTAAATAAGGTGATCGTTTCTCGAACTTGTAAAGGTAATGATTTTAGAAAAGAATGATTTTAATTAAGTCTAGAAAATTCCAGGAGTATGAAAAAGACTAAATAACCTAAAGATGATTTTTGAATAATTTTAAAAGGACCAGGAATCAGGAATCAGGTAATTCTAACAACCTATGTGATTAATC
>JAJJMC010005013.1:542259-554690 GCA_023531435.1 Papaver californicum
TTGTGTGAGATATCTATTAACGTGTGGAACAATCTGGAAGCAAAATAACTTGCGAGTCAATTGAATTTAACACGTCCAGAACTGTCCAGTTCTTCCCGATGAGTTGAATCGGCTGAGTCGACTCGCTGGCTCGCTGGGTTGACTCGCCTGGTTGACCCGCTGGGTTGACTCGGCCGATCCTAGGGTGTCCTTTATCCATTCTTGGGGTGCCAATAACACTTGTCCTTGGGTGCCTTTATCACTTTTTGAGCCAATTTTTCCACAAATCTTTATTCTTCAAATGTACCTACAAAAGCATAAAAACACGTAATATTTGCAAGATCGAATATTAACTTAATAGAAACTAAGGTGCAATTTAGACACTAAAATGTATCTATCAATCATGTTATAATATATGCATCTCTTTAAGGAATCGTTACAATGTGTTGATAACTGAATATGTTGTCATTATCCGAGTTGTAAGACTATAATAAGAATTTTAAAACAGATCATGTGACATTTACCACTACAAAAATGCGATAAACGAAAAATAACATTCTACGAAACAGAAATCCTATACAACCCCTTTTATTTTTCGTTATATCATTATGTGGTGATTAGATTGAGATGAAATTTCAATATATTATCATGCGATGTTTTAGTAAAATAATGTTTAAATATCAGGAAATTATGATCATGTTTGATAGTACAAAACCGTGTTCCATATACGCATACGTATGACGGTGCTTAGAAGGTTACATTACAAATTGTCGTCACCTTCTATGAAGAGGTGGTATACACATATTCCATGCTTGAATTAAACTATTTATGTTGGATCCATGACTCCATTAAGTGTATATTTTCTCCATGATATTAGCATAATTGTTTCTTTTATTTTGTTATTTAATTTGCCGCTTGTTAATACCTGAGATACTCTTTGTAGTTTAAGTTAGAAGGTTTATATTTTATATGACTATATTATTCAATTCTTTTTATTTGAAAAGTATTTTAAATATTTTACTTTGGCTTACAAAACTAGCTTTAAGTATTGTTGTTTAACCTAAGATTAAAAGTGATGTGTACTTAAATCATCACGGGTACTTGAAACTTGAACTACTAACGAACTACAGTCGTGTTTGATCCCTTTTTTGGATGCATAAGCAACCGTGTTAGGGTAAAACACGTGTGATAATAGTATATCATGTGGTTTGGACATCTTGATTCGAGTTGCTTATAAATTTGCTATAATTTATGGCTGCTAATTATTTCCATAAGGTTTTACTTTATTTTTCTAATGGGATATGCTAATCTCATAATAGGTTAATTGGGTACTCTAAACTCTAACAATGAAATGTATATTAATTTTTTTTTTATATTTTTCAATCCATCAAATGTACTTGGATTGAGTAAATTTGGCTTGGACTTAGATACACATGTGATATTTCGGGTTTTGGACTTTGGATTTTGGGTAAAAATCCAGGCTCAGAATTTAGGGTGTTACATTGCTGGAGCACAGTTTCCGGTCCTTGTAAATGGAGAAGCTACCAAAAAAGTCAAGGCAACTAAAGGAATAAGACAAATGGACACATTGCCTCATTTCTTATTCTTGTTAGTAGTGGGAATTTGTATCTAAGTTGCTAACTGAAACTGTTTTGGAGAAGAGAATAGGTGGTTTTGAAGTTTCTATTGGTGTAACTATTGTGTCTTATCTGTAATTTACAGATGACACTATTATACTTCTGAATGCTTCAAAAACTGAGTTGCTTACATGTATAAAGATGAACCTTGATAAGAGCCCAATTACAAGTACAAGAGAAGATGATATGATAGATAAACTTTCACTGGAACTTGGATGTAAATACGAAACACTTCTTATTACCTACTTATGAATGCCATTTGGTGCATCAAAAAAGAGCTTGGTAGTTTGGGAAGTTATTATTGAGAGAATGCAGAAGAGGCTTGCACCATAGAAAATGAGGTTTATAAACAAGGCAGGTAGGGTAACCCTTATAAGAATCTCTTTATAAAGTTTTCCAACCTATTTTATTTCTCTAATGCACCTGCCTGCAACTACTGAGAAAATATCAAATGGTATTATGAGGAAATTCCTTTGTGGAGAAAATGAGAGCAAGAAAAAATAAGTTGGGTATCATGGCAGAAAGTTCTTCGACCCAAGAGTAAATGAGGATTGGGAATCATAAATCTGAGGTGTGTTAATAAATCTTTAATACGGAACTGGCATTGGAGATATACAAGGGATATAAATGCATGATGTAGAAAGATTACATGTGAAAAGACTAGTGCTGATGAAACTGTTATGCTACCTGACATGCCTAATGGGCCAATGGGAAAATGTATGTGGAATGATATCACAAAATCAAGGGATGATTTTCACAATTCAGTTCAGATTCAGGTGTTGAATGGGAAGAAGTTTAGGCTTTGGTAAGATTGGTGATCGGGCAATTTTTCTCTTGATAGTAGGTATCCTAGGGTCTTAAAGATTAATGCACAGAGGAAGAGTTTTATTGCTGAAACTAAGACACTGAATTGGCAGATAGAGTTCATAAGACAACTTGATCCAGCAAAAAGAATTGGTCTGCTAGAACTTAAGCATGATTTTCCGGATGTTTCTCTGTAGGAGATGCGACATATACAATAAAAGAAGATTTTACACCCAAAAATCTATATGGAAATATTATGGATTGTTGGGAGGATTATAATTTTGAGAAGTTGGTGGGTAATAAACTAGTTCCACCAAAGATGTATTTTCTGATATGTACGGCAATGCACAAATCAATACCTATTAAAAGTATGCTGTAATGTTTCTTTAACATCTAACTTATGCATATGAAATCAGAAAGGAGACTAGTAACCATCTCTTCATGCACTATGAATGGACTTCTCATCTATAATAGTATTTTCTAGCTACAATAAAATCTATGTGGGTCATATATAAAAATTTGGAAGATCAGTTAAGTAGCTAGGATATCTAGAAGGCAGGAATTTAAAAAAAATTATCCAGAGCTTACTGCCTTATGTTATTAGTTGGGAGGTATGAAGGAGAGGAACTCTTGAGCATATGGAGGAAGATCTAAATCTAAAAAAAGAGATGTTGATTGCAGTCAAACATGATTTATATCTTTGGTGCGCAACTAAGGATTATTTCAATGGATACACAATCTCACAGGTTCTTCAATGGGAGGATATCATAATATTATAATCTGTTAAGTTTTTCCTTTGGTTGGGTCTTGCGACATTTTTTTTCCTTTTTTTTTCTTTTAATATATATCAAGTTTATTAAAGAAAAAAAAAGCTATTAATGGGGGTTTACTAAATTCAACTGGGAGTAACCTATATGAGTCAAAAATAATCCTTTAATCCTAGGAGTTTGATAACACCTGTGGAATTTACAGGGGTGAGTAATGGATTGGTGGATGTAGATTTGGTATTACATGTATCCAATCATTTAAATGACGGATTTGAAATTTCTATCCACGTTCAGTCCATTACTCGTCGGATTTGATATCCGCGAACGAGCGGATAAACGGACTGGATGTGGGTGAATTTGCGAAATTAAAAATAAATAAACAAAAATAAGTAAATGCTTAACAAGAGTAATGTAACCTAAAAACTTAGATTACTGAAATTTAAGTAATTACAACATAACAAGAGTAATATAACGTTTTGTTGGGTTACCGAAATTTAAGTAATTATTTATAGAGAAGTAAATTTTCCACTCATAACGAAATAAATGAAGATTTAATGCGGGAAAAACAAAAAAAGAGGGAATCCTTAATGGGGGAAGTAGGGAACAAAGTTTTCTGAAGAGAAAAGACTAATCCCTTTACCAATAGAAAATTATATGTATGACCTGTCAATTTCCTATAATTAATATATGTATAATACGAAAATTATCTTTAGGATCGGGTGTCCAACGGATAGGTAATATTCACCTGCGCCCGATCCGTAAAAATTATGGGTTTTAAAAATTGATCCGCATTCAATCCACTAAAAAATAAAACAGGTATCCACCCGCCAAAATACGGTTTGGATCGGGTAAAATCTACGGATTCAGGTGTTTTGCTCACCCATAGGAATTTGATAACCTCGTAGCAGCTTGAGATTTTTATCATTCCAAACCGATCCGTCCTCTAATGTTGGCAAATCGTCTATCCATCCGCCCAAAGTATGGTTAAACAGGGCGAATTGGGCTACTTTTAGTCACTCTCTTTGGGCTGGATCGGGATGATGGGCTTTTTTGTTCACCATAATTTCCTCGCCATTTTTAGGGTTTTATCGTATGAATAAATACCGCAATGAGTCTCTGGTTTGCGTTCCTTTAGGGTTTACAGTTTGAGAGAGAGAGAGAGAGAGAGAGAGAGAAATAGAAGCAGTTTCTGCCGAAATCCTTAATCGTCATCTCTAATGGCTCCATCCAAGGTAAGAACTCCTAAGGTTTCCAGAAACCCCGACCTTATCAGAGGTGTGGGTAAATTTTGTCGATCTAAAATGTACCACAAACGTGGTCTCTGGGCTATCAAGGCTAAGAACGGTGGAGTTTTTCCAAAGCATGACGCTAAACCTTCCGCAGCAACTGTTGCTGTAAAAGCACCAAAGTTTTACCCAGCAGATGATGTTAAGAAGCCATTGGTTAACAAACGCAAGGCTAAGCCAACCAAACTTAGGTATTGTTTCATGTTTCTTCATTTTTGGGGTTTTTGATTTCTGAACTTTTTGATATTATTTTGTTTTTGCGTGTTTATGTTTTGATTTTTTTTACTTATTGGAAAAATTAGGGCAAGTATTACTCCTGGAACAGTGTTGATTATCTTAGCTGGAAGGTTCAAGGGTAAAAGAGTTGTATTCTTGAAGCAACTCCCATCTGGATTGCTCCTCGTTACTGGTGAGGCTTCTTCACCCATTTTACTTGATTTAGTAAGATATCTGAAATGGTTTCATGTTATGCGTGTTGGGCTTGTGATCTGTGTGTAATTGATTATTGTGAATCTATTTTGGTAATAATAGAATGTTTACTCTATTATAAGTGTTGGAAATCGAATATGGGATACTTTCTAAGGTTTGAGTGAGGATAGTCATTTTGTTGTGAATGCAAACTGTGTTTTTTAAATCTATCTATATGTAGGGTTTTGTAGGAATTTATATTTCTTTATGATAAGTTCCATTTGTCAGTGATTATATGGTCTATAAATCTTTAAAAAGATGGGTGGTTCAGTGTTGATTTAATTTAAAGATCGAGTATGTACTAGAGAAATATAATGATCCATTATGTTAACTTTGTTTATCTTAACCATACCTTAGGTTAAGGATTCTCCACCATTGTACACCATATGCATTGGTTATCCTTTGAACATAAAACTGTGATTGTTGTATAGTTAAGAAATACCAGTGAATGATAATCCACCATAATCCACCATAGTACACCATATGTATTGGTTATCTTTGAATGTTAAACTGCGTGATTGTTTTATAGTTTAGAAATACCATTGAATTATAATGTTGCTGAAGATATATGAAGTTGTTTCCTTTCCAGTAGTGCTTCCTGGTTTTGGCTGCTCACTTATATCTCATCCTACTGCTATAGGACCCTTCAAGGTTAACGGTGTTCCTCTAAGGCGTGTCAACCAAGCATATGTTATTGGAACTTCTACCAAGGTTGATATCTCAGGAGTTAATACTGATAAGTTTGATGACAAGTACTTCTCTAAGCCAACAGAGAAGAAGAAGAAGAAGGGCGAGGGAGAGTTCTTTGAATCCGAAGAAAAGGTTGGTGACTTCTATTTTGATCCAAAACTCAATGTTTGTTATCTTATTTTAGTTCCGTGTTTAATTTGTTTTTCTCCTTTTCAAATTTTGTAGGAGAAGAACAACCTTCCACAAGACAAGAAGGATGACCAAAAGGCTCTAGATTCTTCATTGTTGAAGGCCATTGAGGGAGTTACTGACTTGAAGACCTATTTGGCTGCAAGATTTTCCCTCAAGTCTGGGATGAAGCCCCATGAACTAGTCTTCTAGGAAAATTTTCTTTTGAAGCACTGTAGCCTCTTTTTGCCCCCCAAGAAATTCTCATTGCGAAACCTTGGTACATTCGACTGTGTTTAAGTATACCGAATCTGGTTTGAGTTAGCATAGCTTTATAAGTTTTTAAGTTGATATTTTTGTTTGGTTAAATGGATTCAATTAGATATGTTTTGTTTATGTTCGCGTAGCTTTATAAGTTTTTAAGTTGATATTTTTGTTTGGTTAAATGGATTCAATTAGATATGTTTTGTTTATGTTCGTATTGTTATGGTTTGGTATGATATTATCTCTTGAAACTATTTAGTTGCTGCTTAGTTTTTTGTTGAAACAAGTTTGCCTTTCATTCATTGAGGGATTGCAAGATACTAGTTTGTCAGCAAGAAAGCAGTTTTAAAAGCATATGATTCCACTTGTAATTGCAAAGAGATTGAGTTGTAGTGACCTGGTGTGGAATTTTGATGCAAAGGTGATTGTGTAGAGGCATGTGTTTGTTTTCTGGTGAGGTTGCTGTGTTTCCTGGAAAATGTCAATTTTGAGTCACCAAAAAATGTCAAAATTGCATTTCTCGATTACACTAGATGTGAAGACGTTGTGAGTTGTTATGTAGGAAATTTGTTGAGATGAATTTGTTGTGAAAACCTAGGATTCTCTTGGAGAAGTTTTCAGAATATGTTGTTGCCAGAAAATTGATGATCAAAGGTTTGGAATAAAGAACTGTCTACATTTATTGATATGCTGGAACCAAAGCCATTGCTTTTTGGATTGACGAGGAACTGTAAAAGCAGCTTTTAGGTAATGTGTCATTTGGCCAGTTAGCTGAAAATCTGTCCTCCCACTGCAGTGTATCTTCTCCTGGCAAAGGAACTAGTAGTTTGTTAATTTCTTATAATTTCAGGTGGTTGAAAGAGCTCTGCCACACCTTAGTCGTCGGGCCAATAGCACGAGAGTCAAAAGGTCGTTGCAGATGTTCACTGTAGGTAGAGAAAGATCCACCTATCTTGTCATGTACTACAATGTTGCCCCGATGCTGTTTTTCTTGACTATATCCAAGGGGATTTGATAAGAGTACTTGGATTTTAAATGCAGAAGGATTTTTAACCACGCGCTATGCTAATTTGGTTATTGAACTCTCAAATTTTTAAAGCTCAAGCTGCCTTGTCGTTTTGGTGAACATAAAGACAAGTCATCGTACAACAAACCAGAAAACAGCTAGAAGCTTTTACTGAGATATATGTAGAGGTAAATGGGGCGCAATATGGAATGCCAATGGAGGAGACAAATCTTAAACTTCCAAAAATTGGTAAGCCTAAGTCGAAACTTTCCTGGATCTTAGGGTGCCTAAGCGCATGGCTCCGTCCCTGTCAGTGAAGAAATAAATGGGAAATGGATGGAAAGGTCCTGGCCGTTTAAGTTTCAGTTTGAGACAACATCCCGGAGAACTTCCATGCACAGAATTAATAGGTAAGGACTAACGAGACATCCGGTCTCGGGTCTCCTTGCCGTGAACTTGTACATTTTTTCTTTAGGATAATTATAAAAATGCCCTAATCTTGGGGGTCATTATACACTTCTGTCTTAGATTTTCAGAATTAACAGAAATATCTTATTCCGTTAATTTTTCCATTAACTTTGAGCGTGCGAGTTCGCATATGCAAAATATGACATAAATACGCTTCTTTAATTGAACGGTTGAAATCAATCTTAGTCACGTGCTTCTCACGTATAGGTCATCCGACGGTTGGGTTGCTTATCTAGCTGCACGTATGGGTCTAATTGTTTCTTCTTCACAGCGAAACAGAAGAACGAGTTTGTTCTTTGGCTTTAACACAGGAAGAGATAGCTTGCGACAGGGACAGAGGCTTTTCGGCCGAAAAGGAAGCTCAGGTAACACTCTTGGAACTTCGGTTCGTGTTTGTGAAGATTAATGGGTTTGGGGGTTTTTCTCTTCTTCTTCTGTGAATAACATTTAGGATTCTTTAAATTTTGGAGGTTTTTCTTTTTTTCCATGTTTAAGATTAAATTGATCTCATCGATTGGGGGTTTAGTGTCCAATGGAGATTTTTGATGCTGTATTGAGTGGGTTTATGCTAAGATGGAATTGAGAAATTGAGAAATTGTTCTAACATTTAGGGTTTGTGCTAACAGTTAGGGTTTGGCTAACATTTAGGGTTCAGAAATTGTGTTGTATTGAATGGGTTTGTTCTTCTTCTGTGAATAAGATTTAGGGAACTTCTGTATGAAATTGTGTTGTGGTGGTGGTTGTGTGGTGTGCTGGTGGTTGTGTGGCAGGTGTGGTGGTGGTGTGGTGGTCTGGGTGGTGTTGCAGGGGTGGTGTGGTGGTCTGGGTGGTGTTGCAGGGGTGGTGTGGTGGTCTGGGTGGTGTTGCAGGGGTTGTGTGGCAGGTTTGGTGGTGGTCTGGTGCTGTCAGATTCACGACATTTCTCTTATATAGTATCCAACAGATAAGAAACGACCAACAATGCATTGGGTCCAGATAAACAGCCTAAATCTGCAATGCACATACTCTTCAGCTTCTCAGTTGCAGACATGGTACTACTATAAAACTTCAATAATACGTCCAGTATTGCTTCCTCTACCACTGCCTTCGTTTTGCATATAGATTTCTTCTGTTCATTAATAGTGTAAAACAGCAAAACCAAAAAATAGTGTAAACTATTAATGCTTCCTATAAAAGTGATAGATAATGAGAGTTAAAGAGTCAGAGGAACCTGAGCAGATGAGTTAGAAGCATAGCTAGTTTCTGCAATGCCCTCATTCATGTGAAGATGTTGAGTGAGTTGATCCATCGACTATTCAGTGAAAGGACTTCTGATTCTGCGGCCTTTAAATTACTATGCTTGCTACTTAAGGGGTAGATACATAACTTAATCAGGTTTATTCCTCTTTATATAGTCATTTTGGATTATGAATGTAAGAAGGATGGGCCAATAATGTTTTTCTCGGTATCTGTCATTTCTCAATTATTTTTCCTTTCTCTTCTCTTGTTCATCGTTACGAAACAATTGGTAACACTACCAAATTAAAAGATGGTGACCATTATCAAATCCAATCAACAATCACGCTTACAATTCCGAATTGAATACACCCATTTAAGTACATACAATAATAACTGCGAGAACGGAAAAAGATTCATTTCCGTGGGTGGGGAGGTTTGAAATTATACTGTGTTTCACATTCAAAAAAAGTGAGATAAAAATGAAGCGTAGGTTTCTCCCCACAGAAGGAAAGATACACCAGACCTCAAGAAAAATCTTCCCTTCTTCTGCTTGGAGCATTTTTGTTACATGAGTATCTTTTTAGGACATTTTTCCAAGATGAAGTATGGGGGTATTTAAGTCATATTTCGTACATGCGAACTCGTACGCTTAAAATTAATAAAAAAATTAACAATAAAACATTTTTATTAATTCTAAAAACCCGAAACAGAAATGTATAATGACCCTCCAAAATTGGAGCATTTCTATAATTATCCCTTTTTCTTTTTAAAGCATTTGAACTTCTACATGACTACATGGAGCAGGGTTCACACGTCTGACCATTTAATAAAAGTGAGACTGGAATAAACAAAAGATAAAGATTTGAAAGGTTTAGCAAGATGGTGTATGGGGTGTTTTCATACCTGTCGCTCTAATACTACTGTTCGCAGACTAAATACCTTGAGGCTTGAGCATTGTCAAATGGGATCTCAAAATATTGGTAGACTATTATCTGGTTTATTTTCATGCAAATGCCAAACTTCAGATCTTACTTGGAGTAGGTAAGTCAAGTTTTTTCTCTATTGTCTTAAACTTGAAGGTGCGAGTTGCCGTTTGCTCGAACTAAACAATTAGTCTAACCGACAAGAGTCTTAGTTTAGTCAACGAAAGACGACTTTAGTCAAGGTCCCAACGGTTAATACCTGGTCCTGAAGTTGGAATCATTTAATTTGTGTTTACAAAAGATGTTCCCAAAGGAAAGAGAAAGATTTTGGTTAGAAGAAAAATTAAAATAATCAGTAAGCGAGATGTTGGTGACATGGGAAATGTCTGTTCGAATGGGAAGAATGATATGGTTGGTTTATGTTATTGGATTTCTTCATGTCTTACTGTCGCTGATGAGATTGCTCGTTCAATCAGCAGTGGTGATATTGGTCCTTTTCATGTTGGATACTCTCATCCATGGGTCATCATTTTTAGGTTTGCTTTAGTATCTCTTCTCCCACTTTGATTTTGGGGTTTTAGTATGTATGTATTTACATGTGTAGTTTGAAAACTGCAGTTCACTGATTGTTTGGTTTGTTAGGGATCTAGTAGAATTGTGTTCTAATACTACTCTTATATATGATTGGGGAACTAAACCAATTAAAATTTAGTGTAGTGATCTCTATTTACCATATCCTTGTTTTTCATTTTTTCTGTTATTTGGATATAAACTTCAACATAGAAGAATCATTGGACTGAGATACTGAATCTATCAGAATCTAGAGCTCCTCAAAGTTGTATTACTTGGTTGATTCCAACTATTTCAATGTCTGGATGTAGAACCCAAAACAATTTATAAATTAATTGTATTAAATTATTTTGGGGTTTGTTCAGCTATCTTTTTTTTTTTTTTTGGAAGCATATTCCAGCTATCTGATTGTACTGGATTTCTAATTATAAAAACACATGTGAATTGGGTCGTGGTTCCGGTAGTTGATAGAAAATTGAACAGAATGTACCATGAACTTGACTGTAAGCCTGAGCAGATTTAAATTTTACATCGATTATGAACCACGTGATGAATCTTGGGTTTATTTTTGTGTTTCTATCTAGTTCCAGGTATTCGTATTTTACTTTTAAACGTCATTGCTTGAATTTGAGTTATATTGTATAAGAACTGATGTCTGGACTAGGAAAAATATACCTGTTGTCTTATGAACTATCAGGTATTTGGAAGGTTCAAATAAATACTAGTGTTATTGTTTACCTCTTTGTTTGTTTGTAATTGTGCAATGTTGGGTCTTGTGTTCGATCATTTTCCATCATTTATGTCGCCTATAAGGAGGCATCATTTGCTTAAGTTAATGAAATTTGTATATATTTTGGAAAGTTTGAGCATGTTTCCGAGGAGATCAATTATTTCGGCGTTAGTTGGTAATGAACTCAGGCTAATGATCAGTTTGGGTAATGTGTGAACGATTCCTTACACCCTCCTCAGCACAGTACCAGCTGCAAAGCCAGTGGATTTTATTTTCGTGGTGAAGTTTTATCTGGACAATCTCAACTCAATGGACACTAGACAGAAAACTCAAGCACAAAAGCTTATAAAATCTAGCTTTCTGCAGGGGTTTGTTTCTCCCTGGAGAGAGGAAGTGTCTCTCTCTCCCAGACAATCAGTCTTGTCAATAAGTTTGTTTCTTTATTATACTGTGTCCAGCAAAAAAAAAGCTCTCTCACATGAATCTCGTTTGATCTTTTGATCATCATCTAAGGCGATTGGTTCTTCTTGAAAGTTTCAGTTGCTATGGCCAGGAATCAGGAGTGAGTCAGAAACATTCTACCACTGAAGAAGGAACTCAATGCTATGGGAAGTTTTGCATACATCCTTTCTCCTAGTCTCGCTATCCAAGAAAGGAAATGGTTAGAATAGAAAAAACAAATAACCCATTAGACTTCATTGAAACTCAGTAAGTCATAATAAATACAAATACATCTGAAAAATTTAAATTAATTCCAACAATGCAGGTTGGTGTTTTACAAGTATCATCAGCTGTGAGAAGAGACATCACTTTGAAAGTTATTACTCAACTGATTAAAGCATTCCATCAGTTCGAGCCGGCAACCTCTTAAAGAAATTGCTGGGTCGGAAGGCATTTTGCTTCGGAATCTTGGATGGCGTAGCATATATAGCCCTACGAGCAGCGCCAGTGCCTTAAAAGGTGTTACATACAGAATGATAGCTGCACAGAGACAGAAAACTATGGAGAGACTTGTTGCTCTAGGATCTCTCCAGCTTAAAAGAGACTGAAATCTCTCTCCTTGAGTGGCCATATCTCCGACCACTGTCTGAATCCTTCCTGCAACACTTCTGAGCCGATCATACCTCATTCTAAAAATATCCTGAGGTCTCGATGTTGGGAAAGTGTCGAATTCTTCGTCGAGCTCATCTGGATGAACTGCTTCTGCCCATGAAAGTCTTGTGTCCATGTGTGGTGGGTGCCTAGCTCGGAATCTGTAGTTCCATAATCCAATGAGGAACATATACAGGAAGATTGTTGGAAGAATCAATTCGGGGTACCAGATCAATATTAGGAAGAGAACGTGAACAAGAACTTATGTGATTGGGTTCTTCCAGTGACAAACATCGTCGAACCATCTACTGAACGAGATCATTCCTGATAGTAAGGACATTATCCGAAAGAAGTTAGCTTT
>JAJJMC010005013.1:564690-624602 GCA_023531435.1 Papaver californicum
GAGATCATTCCTGATAGTAAGGACATTATCCGAAAGAAGTTAGCTTTGCTTCTTCTCATACTCCACATGTGAGAATCTACATCCAACATGTACTCAACGACTTCCTTTCGCAGTGGCGGTTCAGCTCGTCCCAACCTTACAGCAACTATACTCATGGCTTGGTATCTTAAGCTGTCTAATTGATTTACTGTGAATGGATGCAGGTAATGCATTTTTGATAGTAATGGATGACCGTAAAGGTATATCATGTTAGCAAGGGACAAGCACGTGAAACGCACAGCTAACTGCAGCTCACCCATCTTCTTCACCCCAGATGGGTGAAGTACGAGAAGCGGGTAAGAATTTGTGTAAATTCGATCTGCTTCTAATGTTGACAGTTGAAGTCTTACCTTTCCGATTCTTGAATCTCTGCCAGAACCACCGCCGCCGCCCGCGCCACCAGGTCTTTCACCACCGCCCAAGTGGCAGTTGTCAAAAACCCCTAATGTAATCACTGTGCAGGGATCATAAACCTCCCATGTGTACTGCTCGTTCCATTTTGGGCCGGAGCTGTCGATTATTGTTCTTGTTCGCACCCATTTCTGCCCATACTTCGCGACACAGTAAGCATCTGTGGCACCTCGCCCATCTTTCATTTTCATTGGGAGGAGCCCTTGTGCACTGAGAATACCTACTTCCAAAATGCCGATCGGTTGCTTCCATAGTTGCCTTGAAGTTGGGCGTTGGTCACTTATATACATTGTTGATTCGTCAAGTACGTGATAAGCACCTTCGAGGCACACTCTTAGATGAATTCTGCTTGAGAACTTGAGCTCCTTCCTTTTGTCACCTTCCAAGACTCCAAATCAAACTTCGAGGTTGAACCATCGAGTGTGAACAGGGCGGTGGTCCAAGCGCTTTTCAAACACGTTGAGTGGCAAACTTATCTTTCCAAGCACTTCATCTTTAGACGGATGTACTCGATCCTCAACCATAAGGACCAATTGCTCTTTGAATGGTTCAGCTGCTACAAAGACAAGATCTTCGTTCCAAAGTGGATTAATTGTTCGCGTTGGACATAACTTTGTTTTGAGAATTTGGATACCAACTGGAGCCTTCACATACACTTCAGGAAGCCGGCCTCTATCATTTGGTTGTACATCCTGTGCTTCAATTACATTAACTCTGAGGTACGAAAGTTTCGGCGAGACATAAACTTTTGATCGGATATTGAATACGCCTTCCCCATGAACTGTTGCAGCATCTGAATTCCAGGCCTCTGGGAAGGCTTCGTCAGCCTGTGTTCCCATCCAGACTGCAAGCATAATTTCACCTCTCACCTTTCCTTCTCCACGTCGGTCTTCAAGTCTATACCACTGAGGAGCCAAAGGACTATCAGGTGGAACTCGAGTCGGCATTTCATTTAGATCAAGCAATACCTTGCCAAGGTAATCATCTCTTCCAACCATTTCTTTATCCTTAATGAAAACCTCCAATACTGACGATTGAATTCTTTCTTTCGAGAAAGCAAATACCTGAGTCCATTCGGGGTTTGTTTTCTTCTCATAATGTCTTGTTGTACCTTTATAGTTTCCAAGCTTTACCTCTGCATAAGGATCACAGCTTCCAGTGATGGCACTAGTAGGAAGGTCTTTGGCTTTGACAACTCGAACATACAAATAGTACATTTGTTCGACGAGGTCGTAAGTGCTGGTAATTTTGTCTCCACTCATCCATCCCCCACCACCTCGTACGCGCCCATTTGGCCATCTTTCTCCAAGTCGGGGATTTCTGTCCTTCAGTTTGAAGTCCTCTTGGTTATCGGGATTGGGTTGCTGGTTGTTGTGGTGCATGGTTCCTGCTGGTTTCTCAGAAACTTTTTCTTGTGTTGGTGGTACTCTCTCCGGTTCTTTGTGTATATGATTAGATTCTCCACAACAGCAACAGAAGCTTTAGAAGTATCAGCTACAAAGAGCGACAATGTTAGTAAATGACTTCACATTTCCCGAAGATAAAAAAAAGGTTAGTAAATGACTTCACCCACAATTAAGGAGAACAGACAATAGGAATCTATACCAAGGAATGTTTTTTTCATGACTTATTATACCTTTCAAAAGGGATTTGTAACAGACCTGATTGTCATGGTAGTTATGAGAAGTGCTCGTTAGCTTGTTCTTGAGCAGTACTGGGCTCTGGTGGATGATTCAGATTTTGATTATTTGGTTGTGAAAATCAACTGCTAATGGAGGAGAAGATGGTTACTACTTGCCTCCATAACCAACTGCATTATTCCATTTTTGTCACTTTGATTTTGCAGAAAAGATTGCTAGTATCAAGAAACCTGAAACTCAATTCCGAAGCAAAGGTAAACTACTGATAAGGTAAGAGAAAGAAAGAGAAAAGAATAATTCGGGTTCGGGTTTGTTTCTTTTTCCCTTTTGAATGGAAGACTGCATTTTAATGTCATGAATGGGAAAAAAAAGTGTGTTTTAATGAAGAAGTTCTCTGTTAATTTCGGGGACACCCGGAGACAAGCTAGATGGAAATGGAGGGAAAAGCATAAGCTTTGTTGAAAAAGGCGATAAAGGCGATTCGAATAAGGCTTTTTTCCTTGGTCACAAGTCTTTCTAGAGAACATATCGGTGTAAGTTCTCATTAATCTTCATTTACCTTCTTCTTTATCAATGGAATGGCAAAGATTATCTTTTTAGATTAAAATATGATTTGGCATGCCTCACTTTCTTAGATTATTATTCTCTCTTCCTCGAATTAGATAGCTTTTTTTCAAAGCTTAGTTAATGCTGTAGTTTTTATATTTCAGTGTGTTTTATAAAAAAGGCCTTTTTTGTTGTGAGACTACAATACATACCCTTTTTTGTTGAAAAGGCTTTGTTTTTAAATCACTAAAACACCATAGCTGCAATGGAACAGTAGAAGTCCTTTTATATTCTGTTTATGTTTGGACAAACATGCGCAACAGATGGGTAGAGGTCACGGCTAATCTTTTGTCTGAGAAGAGGTCACTGCTGATGATACTGATCTCTATCATCTGGTTTAGGGTTTAGTAGAAAGAAGCCAGTAGTTTAACTGTCAGTTGTGTGACATTAACACACTCACATGTATCTCCTCCCGGCTAGGGAGTTCCGTTTCTATATGTGCGACTAAGTTTGTTTTGTTTTTTTGAAGCAAATGCGACTAAGTTATTGGAGTAGGAGCTGATAGGAGTTGCAAGAAGTCATGGATCAGATCCCTAAGCTTGCGTTGGACTTACCTCAGATCCTTTTCTTGTTTAGGCAGAAAATTGAGTTAAAACAAAACAAACTCAAAAGTTTTAAGAGTAAAGCGTAGTAGTGGGGAGGTAGAAGGAAAAGCAAAAGCGAAAACCTAAAGCTTAAGAACCAAAGATGCTTTAGTTTTTCTACTTTATTCTCTCTTACTCTCCTTTTCATTTATAATAAAAATACAGAATACTGTCTCTCTTCCATAAGGAAGACATCTTTTAATTTTTATTGAATTTTCTATTATGAGTAATGAAATGGGTATTATAGTAAAATGAAGAAAGATCTAAACTAGGTTAGAAATCAGCTTTCGCTAGTGACACCAATGCACTTGATGACTTTCATCATTCTTTGGTGGTATCATCATTTTCTTTGATAATGTCTTTAACTAAGTAGCAATAATTTGGTGAAAACAGAAATGAAGCCTAGGGCTTCCATCTATGTGAAATACTAATCATTACTCGATCAACTGTTTGTCTGCTACAGTTTCCCCCTCTCTCTTTCATTCATACTTAGTAGAATACTGATTCATACTTAGTAGAATACTGATTTAAAATCTTATATTTAAAACGAGGGATTAACCCGTGCCGTAATGGTACGGGCATAATATTATATAGTTATCAATGATTGGTTTATTGCTTGAGTTCTCTAACAGTAATCCATATATTTTTGTGGTTTGAATCATTATTACTACATGAAAAAACACTAACGGTAATTTGTAAATTTAGAAATGATATACCTTTTAAACTATTGACATTGATATTTACAAACTTTATATTATTAAAAATTATTTTAAAACACCTACATAACTAATGTAAACATGATTATTAAATTATATATATTTTATATACTAAAACTTAATAACAATAATAAAATAAAGGATAATTTTAAAAATATTACCTTGTTTATTGAAATAGTTCAATTTTTATAAAATAAAATTTCATAATGAATAGTTCAAACTTTTATAAAACGAAAAGTATAATATAAAATTCGTATCACAAATATATCATAAGGAAGTTTATTAAACATACTTAGACCTGGTATTTCATTTAGGGGTGCACATAGTGTGAACGGTCAACTGCGAAGATACCACTTGCTTTAAAGAAGGAATATGTTTCCCTGTTGTCTTATTTTACAACATCAACCTTTTAGCAAGAAGATTTCCGATGAGTCTAAATACATGGAACGAAAGAACATACCTGTGAACATACCTATACGCTACTTGATTAGTGGTTGATATACTTAATAACAAACTTGAATCACATAAATCATTATGAATGTATAAAAAAAAAGATCAAGAAACAATGACCAAAATAATAGGATGAATGTAGAAAACAAATTTATTAGTCTGTTTAATCTCACCATATTTTTTTTTGTCAATATAAGGTGCGTGATTAGGCTTTCGGTTTCTAAAGATCACCTTCATCTTCAGCATCATCCTTTTTATCTCCTCCTATATTAACAATAACAAAATAATAGCTTTAAGCTTTTGCCTCTCTTCATTAAATCAATTTATGTTTGACTCAATTTATATTGTACTATTAATCTTCTAAACTCGCAAGGCCTCAAGGACTGCGCTAACCATGGACAAAACAAAAATGTAAGAAATATGGTAATATGCTTACTACAAATAAATCCAGGGATTGAGAATCATATCCAACAAACTCAAGGTGATAAGCTTTATGACAGTCCATATAAAACAGTACCAAAGGGGCTAAGTCGGGTATAAGTACCAGTTGGTAACAATAACATACAACTTAGTGCATGGCAAGAAACAGTACCACAGGGTGCTTGATACTGTGGTTTCTAACCACATTTATATAACATAACAAAGAGTTGCATTTTCCAACAATGAGATTGAAACAACACTTTTGACATAGCTTTCGAGATTACAACGAAAGTTTTCTAATACCCTTTCCCTAAATTGCTTGCCAAATTCAGAGGACCTAATCAAAATCAAATTGATAAAATCTGTATAAAAAAGTAGAGGAAAAAATATCATCGTAAAGAAAATAAATTTTAAGATCCAAATCCTATTTTTTATGGAATGTATGAGAATGCAAAAAATAACAATTAACATGAAAGATTAAAACTTACAGGTTGAGAGGAAAATCATAATAAGATGATTATTATAAAAATTCATTTGGTGGTGATGGTCGTGGTTGGGGTAGGGTGGTGGCGGTGGTGAAGAAATGGAGCTTTAGCGCCATTTG
Organism: Papaver californicum; assembly: GCA_023531435.1. Taxonomy (NCBI): domain Eukaryota; kingdom Viridiplantae; phylum Streptophyta; class Magnoliopsida; order Ranunculales; family Papaveraceae; genus Papaver; species Papaver californicum. The sequence goes on from JAJJMC010005013.1 coordinate 570,161, forward strand.
AATTTATTGGTCTTTATAGGTACTATGGTTGATTTCTCTTGAAGCAGCAGCATCACTTCCTCTGTAAGATATTTTCTGTCATTTAAAAAGGTAAAATGCAGGTTAATAATTACCAAATAATGTAGAATTTAAAACCAAATTTATCCTAACACAAAATAGAAATCCCAGAACAGTTAGAGAAAAAGAAGATCGTGGCCAAATTCTGGTGTAATGACCAACTTGAGAAAGGCTTTACCAACTGAAATATTTTTCAGGTTTGCTTGGTGAAACACAAACAAAAGAAGTTATATTATACTATCCTACTATGGTTTCAGGTGCACTAAAGATCACTTTATTTTCTTAACTAATAATCAGCTACATTTCATTCCATGGGAGAGAAAACCGATATAAATATTAACACGGTTAAATGGGGTGTGGGGGATTGAACAGGAAAAAATCAGGTAATATACGACATGCCAAAGGTAGGAATTTCTAAGAAATTTATACTTATCAAGAGATATTTTAATATTTTTCTTATCATTGACCATCAGGTACACTCTTCTAGTGCCAAAGCGAAAAGTCATAATAAGTTCATAACCTTTGTCATTTACACACAAAGATCCCGACCATAAAGGCATGTTCAGTAGAGGTAAATTGTAAAAAGAGAGTAAAAAGCGTGTATTAAGATGAGGTAACATAATTCTTCAGTCTTTTAGTCTGACTCACCATGGTTTTACTATTATAGGTGTTTTTGTGGGGTGTTCTCTGAAAGGGAGTATGGTGGCTACTCATGCGCTTGAGAACTCTCGGTTCTATGGTAGTTCCTCCATTTCTGCATCGAATATTCTTCTGGGTTCATTGCATCGCCCACCTGCAGCTTCCATGCTTTAAGACACGCTTTCTGCGCAAACAACTAACTACCCGAAATCTTAATTCACATCCTTCCATCTCAAAATTCATGCAAAAACAAACTACGGATTAGAAATCCAACATTTGTAAAAAAACCACTACAGAAATCAGTTGTTTGTATAGCTGATTAAGACTCATCCTTTGGTTGAGACGTCTTCACCTGTAATAAAAAGAATGTTCGGTTGTTGATACGATAAATAAGAAACCATCGTTTTCTAAGCATTAAAGGATATAACTCTATTTTACCTTTGAATCAGGGAAGACTACATCAACACCCTTCTCAATACTAGTTACCTAAGTAGTGTGTAAACAAACTGACACTCTGTGCATATTAGCCAGAGTAGTTAGACCTGTGTACGTTAGTCTCTGTGAGATGGCTAATGTGAATGTTAAAAATTGTTTATGTTAGCATTAATTGCTCAAGTGTACGTTAGTGTTAGTTAGGGGTTTGTGTGTCTGATAAAAATAGCAAATGAAAACCATGTGAAATGATATGAATACTCTCTTATTAATCAAAATATTGTTCTATGATTCTTCTTCAAGAACAGATCAAGATATCAAGTTCTTGATCTATATTTCTCTCATTTACTGATTCAATCATCATTCTATCACTCAACATTCCTAAAATTCTTTAACCCACTTCAAATCAAAAACCCACTTACACAATAGAAGCAAACCCATCTGTTATGACACTTAGAAAGAGCGCCTTAAATCTCCATGAGTTCATCTTGCTTCGTCAGCAATTTTCAGGGAAGATAAATTTGAATCAATAAGTCCAATATTAACTGCATGAAATCGAAGTAACAAAATGATTAAAACTCTCAAATTAAACAAAACCGGTTAAGAAACCCCAAAATCAAACGAATACCAAATCTATAAAACTCTTTGATAGGAATAGATTATTGACACAAAGAAGATATTAAGATCTGGAAAAAAAATGTAGCATCGACTGTAACTAAACATTAAAGCCCTTCAAAAAAAAACAAAATTACACCTTTGTTGACAAATCAGAGAGAAATTGAAAAGCCCTAATTTCTCTTTTTCGGGTCTTCACTATTGAATCAAAATCGCTACTTCTAAATAGAGAGAGAGAGAGACTAAAGTTTGGAAGAAAAAAAGGGGGAAGTTGAAGAAGAAAGAAAGATCTGGGGTTATAGGTTTCAAAAGAGAAACCTAATTCATTTCTGCAACGGAAGAGGGATTAGGTGCCATGTGTTTGGGGTTTGTAACTGAAGAGACGATTAAGTGGCATGTGCATTGGGTGATAATGGATTTGTAACTGAAGGGATGGTTAAGTGCGAGAATAATCCTGACCGTTCTTTATCCATTCCTATAAACGGATAGTTTAATCCTGACCACTCTTTATACCCCTAAGTATTTATCCCAACCGTTCTTTATCTTTTTTCAGACAAAATCACAGACGACGTTGTGTATTATATTCTTGGATATGTGATTTTTTTACATTACCAAAATTCAAATAAAATTGTAGGCGGGTGATAAACTTATTATGGTCAAACAAGGTAACAAAACCATCTCAACTCTAATAGATGAAATTAAATCTTTGTCAGGCCAACTTGCTGCAGCTGGTGAACTTGTATCAGATAAGGAACTAGCAGTTGTCACTTTATCTGCCTTACACTCTGACTACATCCCTTTTGCTACTTCAATGAGACATAGGTACCCACCAATTTCTTGCATTGAACTTCACAACAATCTTCTTAGTGAAGAAGTTGTAATTAGTCAAAGAAACACTGATCTCATTACTCATTCCACATCTCAAGCTTTCACTGCTCATTTTAATTCAGCAAGACCACCTTTTAGAGATCCTAACTCTAGATTGAAAGGAAACTCTTATTCATACCAAAGAGGGAATACTTTTCATCCCAATAATGGTATTAGATCTGGTCGTTCCCAATTTGGCAGAAAAAATTCATAGTCAACAGGCAGAGGTTCTGGATATAAACATTTTACTCCCCTACCAAAATCCACAATGGATTCTACACATTCTACAACATCTACTCTGGTGTGTCAAATTTGTGGAAAACATGGACATAGTGCTTTGGATGCAATAACAGACTCAATTTTTCTTATCATAATGCTCACACTCCAACTCACTTGTCTGCTATGTTAGCCTCTGCAAATATCATGGGAGAAAATCCATGGTATGTTGATAGTGGTGCAACCAGTCATATCACTCCCCATAAGTCTGAGTTGCAAGCTTCAACACCTGAAGGTATAGACAAAATACAAGCTGCCAATGGTGAAGGTATGTCCATTACTCACTCTGGTTATTTTCTAAAATCCACACCAAGTCATTTCTTTAACTTGAACAAAATTCCTTTAGTACCAAAAGCTGCTCAAAACTTACTTTCTGTTCACAAATTCACCTCAGACAACAATTGCTCTATAACATTTACTTCATATGGATTTTCTGTGAAGGACTTGTCAACTGGGAAGACACTTTTACAAGGCCCTCACAGTAATGGACTTTATCCTTTTCACTTTCTGCATCAATCACAACATACAGCTCATTCTGATGTAACAACATCTATATCTTCTGAAGTCTGGCACAGAAGACTAGCTCATACCTCATTCAAAACCATGCAATGTATCTCCAAGCATCTTTCTTTACCCTCAGTTGCTAGTAGTCATGTTTCTTGTACGCCTGCTCTTTAGGTAGATCACACAAATTACCTTTTCAAATGTCCACCAATTTTAGTTCCACTCCATTAGAATTACTACACATGGATCTATGGGGTCCAAGTCCTGTAATCTCCTTGTCTGGTTACAAATATTATGTTGCAATAATAGATGAATTCTCAAAATTTTGCTGGTTCTTTCCTTTGTATGACAAATATGATTTCAAGAAAATTTTCATTCAGTTCAAAGCATACATTGAAAAACACCTGGAATTTTGTATCAAGACAATAAGAACAAATGGTGGTGTTGAGTTCCTATATCACCAGTTAACTTCTTTTCTAGCTCTTAATGGTATTAGACATGAGTTATCTTATCCCCACACACCTGAACAAAATGGAGTAGCAGAATCCAAACATAGACACCTAGTGGATGTTGGCTGAACATTTCTTATACAATCTGGTCTCAATGATGCCTTTTGGGTAGATGCCTTTACCACTGCTAACTATACTATCAACAGATTGCCAGCTAAATCAATTGAATATAAAACCCTTTTTGAGATTCTTTTTCATCAATCTCCTGATTACTATTTCTTGAGATCTTTTGGTTCACTATGTTATCCATGGATAAGGCCATATGCAGCTCATAAATTGGCACCAAGGAGCATTTCTTGTGTCTTCATTGGTTACAGTTCTTCTCAAAAAGGCTATAAGTGCCTGGATCCAACCACTGGAAGGATTTATATCTCCAGGCATGTCATTTTTATAGAATCAGTGTTTCCTCTCAAAAAATAATCACCTCCATTACCCATTTTTACAACAGCCACTCCTGGTTCATCAAATCATAATACACCTTCAACTGCAGCTGTGCATACTACAAGTGCACACCAATCTGATTCTCCACTCCAAGATTCATCTAATTCCATCTCCACTGACATTGTTTCACCTCCATCATCCTCTAGGATTTGCAATGATCATTCCATGCAAACAAGGGGAAAATCTGGCATTCATAAACCAAAGGCATATTCAAGTAGGTACTCTTTCTCTGCTGCCATTAATGCTCAAATTCCTCCACTGACTCCCACCTGTTTTAGTCAAGCTAATCAACATCCCAAATGGAGACAAGCTTTTGTGGATGAATACAATGCTCTTCAAGATGTTCACACATGGACTAAGGTACCCTTTCATCCTTCTATGAATCTTGTGGGTTGTAAATGGGTGTTCAGACTCAAGTTTCCAGATGGATCTATAGCAAGGTACAAAGCTAGACTTGTTGCTAAAGGTTTTCATCAGCAGGAGGGGTTAGATTATTCTGAGACATTCATCCCTGTTGCTAAATCAACTACTATTAGAATTCTACTCTCAATTGCAGTTAACTATGATTGGTCTATTTCTCAACTTGATGTTAGCAATGCCTTCCTCCATGGTGAAATATCTGAGGATATTTACATGTCTCAGCCACCAGGCTTTGTGGATTCAGACAATCTTTCTCATGTGTGTAAGCTTCACAAGTCCTTGTATGGCCTAAAGCAAGCCCCAAGAGCATGGTATGCTAAATTGCAACAAGTATTGCTCTCATATGGATTCACTATGTCTTCAGCTGATACTTCTTTGTTTATTCAAAAAATGGGTACCAGGATAACATTTATTATAGTATATGTGGATGATATTTTGATTACAGGAAGCTCTTCTTCATACTGCTCTGAGTTCATCCTTCAACTACATGGACACTTTCATGTGAAGAATTTTGGAGCTTTACACTACTTTCTTGGACTTGAAATCAAAAGGAACTCCAACTGTCTCTTTCTATCACAGACTAAGTATGCACTGGATCTGTTGGAGAAGCATGATATGACTGGTGCTAAACCTTGTTCCTCACCAGTGCCTGCTCATTTCAAGCTACAACATCCTACTGGTGCTCCATTGTCTGATCCTACATCTTACAGATCCCTTGTTGGTGCTCTACAGTATCTCACTTGGTCCAGACCAGAGATATCTTATGCTGTTAACCAAGTCTGTCAGCACATGCACCAGCCTACCACCACTCACTTGATTGCAGCAAAAAGAATTCTAAGTACATCAAAGGTACAATTGACTTTGGCATACTCTTTAAAAAGGGCTTAACAACACTGCATGGTTATAGTGATGCTGATTGGGCAAGGGACCCCACTACTAGGAGGAGTACTGGAGGTTATTGCATATTTTTCGGCTCTAATCCCATCTCATGGTCCAGCAAAAGACAAATAATTGTTGTCAGATCTTCAACTGAAGCAGAATTCAGAAGTCTGGAAAACTAAGCTGCAGAGGTAATTTGGGTTTGGAAATTACTAACTGAAATGCATGTCTTCTTGCCATGTCCTCCTTCTATTTTGTGTGACAACATTAGTGCTATTTCCTTCTCTTCCAATCCAGTCTTTCACACCAGAATGAAGCATCTTTCAGTTGATTACAACTTTGTCAGAGAATTGATTCAGTCCAATAAATTGAAGGTCTCTTATGTTTCCACTATTGATCAAGCGGCAGACATCTTTACAAAAGGATTTTCTGGTCCAAGGTTTGCTTTACTTAGGGACAAACTGTGTGTGCAATCTCTTCCTGCCACATTCAGTTTGAGGGGGGCTAATAGTTACCTAAGTAATGTGTAAACAAACTAACACTCTGTGCATATTAGCCAGAGTAGTTAGCCCTGTGTACATTAGTCTTTGTGAGCTGGCTAATGTAAATGTTAGCAATTGTGTATGTTAGCATTAATTGCTCAAGTGTACGTTAGTGTTAGTTATGGGTTTGTGTGTCTGATACAAATAGTAAATGAAAACCATGTGAAATGATATGAATACTCTCTTATTAATCAAAAGATTGTTCTCTGATTCTTCTTCAAGAACAGATCAAGATATCAAGTTCTTGATCTATATTTCTCTCATTTACTGATTCAATCATCATTCTATCACTCAACAGTCCTAAAATGCTTTAACCCACTTCAAATCAAAAACCCACTTACACAATAGAAGCAAACCCATCTGTTATGACACTTAGAAAGAGCGCATCAAATCTCCATGAGTTCATCTTGCTTCGTCAGCAATTTTCAGGGAAGAAAAATTTGAATCAATAAGTCCAACATTAACTGCATGAAATCGAAGTAACAAAATGATTAAAACTATGAAATTAAACAAAACCGGTCAAGAAACCCCAAAATAAAACGAATACCAAATCTATAAAACCCTTTGATAGGAATAGATTGTTGACACAGAGAAGATATTAAGATCTGGAAAACAAAATGTAGCATCGACTGTAACCAAACATTAAATCCCTTCAAGAAAAAACAAAATTACACCTTTGTTGACAAATAAGAGAGAAATTGAAAAGCCCTAATTTCTCTCTTTCGGGTCTTCACAATTGAATCAAAATCACTACTTCTAAATAGAGAGAGAGAGAGTAAAGTTTGGAAGCAAAAAAATGGGGAGTTGAAGAAGAAAGAAAGATCTGGGGTTATAGGTTTCAAAAGAGAAACCTAATTCATTTCTGCAACGGAAGAGGGATTAAGTGCCGTGTGATTGGGGTTTGTAACTGAAGAGACGATTAAGTGGCATGTGCATTGGGTGATAATGGATTTGTAACTGAAGGGAAGGTTAAGTGCGAGAATAATCCTGACCGTTCTTTATCCATTCCTATAAATGGATAGTTTAATCCTGACCATTCTTTAATACCCCTAAGTATTAATCCCAACCGTTCTTTATCTTTTTCCAGACAAAATCACAGGCGTTCTTTATAACTACGTTGTGTTTTATATTCTTGAATATGTGATATTTTTATATTACCAAAATTTCAAATAAAATTATACGCGGATGATAAACTTGTTATGGGCTTGTGCTTATGCCAATCAAGATCTAATGTTTTTTGACTTAGCAATTTTTTTTTGCATATTGTACTGTGCAGCAAGAAAAAAGGAAAGTTTGTTAACATGGATTTAGTGAAAATAAATCTATAATATAAAAAAATATTGCCTTTGTTTATGGGATAAATTCGATCCTTAAAAATAGGACGTGGACGGCCGAAATCGCCCGATCCAATATTTTTTTCTTTGGGACTAATCTAAGCATTTATTTATATTCTCAAAAAACAATAACGACGGAGATCCAATCACATGAAATCCGCAAGAGATAAATCCGAATGTTTACTTGTATAAGGCTTTTGACGGTAGAGATTATGCCTAGGCCCGATCAACTATGTCTTTGACTCTTATCCGACCATAACTTGGCCCGACATTAATTCAATTAAACTTTATAATATTTACTAAACTTTATTGTCGGCCTGACCTTAGTAATTCAATTAGATTTTCTTATTCAATTTAATTTTCTAATAGTGGTGTCTTTCTGTAGGACAAATCCGACCCTTGAAAATAGGTGACGACCAGGATTGACCGATCACATGAAATCCGCAAGAGATAAATCCGAGTGTTTATTTTTATAAATTTTATAGGTAATTTTTTTTTCTATTTAAACGTATTCATTTGTGTATAAATTTGGATTCCTACACCAACATGTGTTAAAAGTGTATTATTTTCACTACAAGTATACGTTATCAATAGTGTTTTAGATCTATGGTTTACAAAGGTTCTCTAGCTACATTAACTTTTTGAGGAGTACAAAGTCATTGATTCCCTTTTAATGTTCAGATTCAATTCTTGAACGGTATTAGTTCTTCACTAGACATTTGTGTATGTCTACACAAACATATTATGAAAACAATGTAAAAGAGAAGTAATTCTATGGAACAATAACTAGCATATATACCAATATCTAACTAATATAAATTTTTTTCGAATTGATTAGCCTTCAATTAGTATCGCCAATCTAATTTGAAATTATTTACACGAATACAATACTATAAAGTTTTTCCAATAGGTAATTAAAAGATTGACAAGTCGAGATTTTTTTAGTGAGAGCAGATCATGCTTCTCTTTAAGCTTGATCCCAGATTTTTATTGCCCAGACAAACCATAAAAGTGGAAAAAACTAAATTGATTTAACAAGCTTAATATCGGATAACCACAAAAATTGTCAAATTAATATTAATAGAATTACCAAAGATCGTCCTAAAAACACAAAGCACAGTTAGGAATTCCAATTCTCCATCAAGACAAAGGACGGCCATGATCAGCCATAATTATTGATTTCCTAATTTGACCGTGTTTTTAAAGTTAATTATAGATTTCCTAATCTAACTATATTTCCTAATCATAACAACTCTCTAACACTAATTTTAACCGACACGTCGCGACCATAGACCCCGATTAATCTTCAAAGGGGAAGAAACTAAATTTTCTAATCTAACCTAACCTTGATATAACCAAGCCGAGTTCGTAGTCAATAATATATATCACAATTTCACAATTCTATGTATTCATAATCATTTATCGATCTAAAACCGACGGCAACAACCCACTTATTCATTGTTTTTTCTGGAGACCTCTTAATATTGTCATATGTAGGTTTTCTCATATATAGAAAATTATCCAATTTTTTTTATTTTATCTTTTATTAATTTATCTATTGCCAAAAAGATTATCCAATATAACAGTTGACACTTGATACATACTTCAAAAAGAAAAAGAAAACATTTGTTTGTACCAATGTATCATAAGTGAGGACATGTTTATTTTTATTTATTTATTTTGCCTCTTATTTGGGAATTATAATAGAGATGACTATCTCAATAGCCAAGAAAATTCGTAAGTTATGCCTAAACAATTCGGACAAAGGGTGTAAACAACATTGCCTCTGCACTGTACGGATTCAAAACCAGTAAACTGAAGTAACCAACTAAAGCAAGCACTATGGCGAAGTAGCCAGGTAGGAGTTTCAAAGTTATTCTTTTTCATAATTACAAAAATACCCTAAACTTCCTCCCCAAAATTATTTCATTTTTGTGGTATTTCAAGTCAAACATCTTGGTTTATAAGGGTAGGTATTTCGTTCAACCATGATTTTATTACAACTTTCAATTTCAGGTTCTATAAAAAAAAAGGAATTAAAGAGTTTTGTTTTAGGATTTTTAAAAAAAAAAACAACTTCAATTTCTTTTTTCGGGTTAGTGATTTTCTTTTAGAATTTAAAACTCAATTTCTTTTGAGAATCATAAAAGTGTTGATCTTAGGTTGATAACTTACATCGTACACAACTCAATCGTGGCGTTTAAACATGGAAATAGTATAAAGAAAACTGTTGATTTTATTAATTGAAATTGATGTGTGTTATTGAGATATGGAAACAAAACGTTTGTTCTAAAGCTACAGTACGAGTTTCATGCGTGCCTATGTGATATTGACGTACAAAATCACTGTGGACTCACATTTGTAGGGTGTGTCATCAACCAGTCCTTAGATAGTTCAAACACATCAATATCTTATCAGAAATATTACTTTCCATGATGCATGTACGATGTTTGATTATATACACATATAGATGTAACAGTACAGCTGTGAACTATTACAGGAGGTGATGCATTGACTGTAATGTTTAATTGTGTAACAGAACTAACAGACTAAAATAACAGACTGTTGTACGTGACAGTTATGATACTGAATAAACCCACAAATAAGATATGGGCTACTCACAGTACAAAGCACACTCTTACTAGATTGAAGAATACTAACTACTAAGAGTCTAGAAACGCCAGTCCTCAGAAAACCCATACCTTCAAAGAACTTCTAGTATGAAATTCCAACTGACAGTGTCAAAAGCTACTGTCAAGCTTGAGACCCACGTTACCAAACTTTCTTTTAATGTCAAGCTCATCAATCATATGAGAAACCAAACTGATGTTGTCATGAATATTTCTCTCCCTCGTAAAAGCCACCTGTTCCCTAGAGACAAGCTTCCCGAAAACTTCAACAAATCTAGAAGCTAAAATCTTGTTTGGAAATCTTAAAAAAGAAATTACTAAGACCAATTAGCATATAGTTCTTGAGAGAGTTGGACACCTAAGCTTTGGAAGTAAAATAAGCATGCCAGAATGAACTTCCTTGGGGATTGTGTTGTTGCGCCAACAAAAAACAATAGCTTTTATCATGTCGTCCTGAATCACTTCCCAGCAAAGTATATAGAAAATACCATTTAATTGGTCAAAGAGTGTTGGCATTCCCATTTAATTGGTCAAATAGCTATCAACGGATCCGGGGTAATCCAACATAACTATTAAAATTAAATTAACTTAAATTAAAAATGAGATTGAGACGTCCTAAAATCAGTCTGTCCTAAATAAGTATTTGGTTGGTTAGTTTCAATTAAGCATTTGATTAGTCAGTTTTAATTGAAGTGGTTGTCAATCAGTCCCGCTTCCCTCTCGTATGAATTGTCTCGTTAAAATTGAGATCTCACAGTAGAATCTCTTTTGGAGAGGGTGCTCAAAATGGGACTACTAACGTACTATGATAAAGTATAGTAGTTCCTCTAAAATCTAGATACGATTCCAAAGTAAATGATAAAAGACATCAGACAGTGCGCTGCACAAATGAGGGTGAATATTAAGGCTTCTGCAAAAGAAGCTTATAGTATAACTTATAAGGTTTGCAAATAAACCTTATATATATAAAAATAAGGTTTGAAATAATTTACACGAATGAAGCATTTGTATGACTGCTACACTATAAATTTACTCAATATACCCTCATTTTCACCGCCTATACTCGTGGTACCATTATGTCTTCACATGGTGATCATGCATGTCAGTTTCGTACTGTTTACATTGGCAACTGTCATCATCTTTGCGAGCATGAAGCGTGAAATGCACAATAACAAAATCCCCTCCAAAAATTTCAGCAATTTATCCTCTCACTGCACTACCATTGTGATGCAAGCCGATTCTATCTACAAGAATTTACATTAGACTTTGATACAGTCGGACCTTCATTAACTTGGGGTCTTGAAGTGATGCTTTGGTTGCTTGTGCTGAGGATCGTCTGTCTACAAAATCTCATGCAAGATCAGTAAGTGGGCGGTGTTGCCGGATTTCATAACTTTCATAAATATTAACATTTTACTTTTTCGCAGAATTATTTGTGCCTTCTTTCATAACTTTTCAAGCCTTTTCTTTTCTGCTTCAACCTGCTTAGCATTCTCCTCCCGTGATTTACTGAACATCTTGACAAAGATTACCAAGATTGATGTCACTGAAAAAATAAACAGTTAACAGAAAGTTCAAAACTTTGTGCTACCAGACTTCACAATCTTTGATAACTACAAAAAATCATACTTCAAACACACCCATTGCAGAATAATCACAAGGGGTCTCTTTCTTGCATGAAAAGAAATACACGCTAGAAACGGAAAAAATGAAATACTGCAAGTAATTAAGAATGCATGAAAGTTGCAGAACTTAAAAATAGGACAGAACAAACCTTGCTCAAAGGGGCAGCGAGCTGGATCCTCCCCGAAATATTGAGATAGAGAATCAGCACTTCTTCCCTAAAAAAATGCATTGTACTTAAACCAATAGTAATTACTACTTCAACAATAAACACATAAGTATATATATATCAAGTAACTACGAAAGTGACTCACCACTTCAGAGTACAAGGATATGAGTGACCTAACTTCAGCTTCAGCAGTATCAAGGAAATCCTTAAGAGCCTGAAACAGGAGAAGTTTAAATAAAGCATTCTTTCGTACAACTAAGGGAAACATAGAGGTTGAAAAGGAAAGAAAATTGGTCAAACTGACAAAGCACCAACAGATCTGAAAGACATCACAGCATGATATCCGAAAGACATCACAGGCACCATAGTAACAAGCAAACGAGGGGTGGAGGCCTCAACAATTGTTGTAGTTAGACCAGCGCAACAGATTCTCTAAGCTACTGAAGAGTTAAAAGCAAACTTTTTTTCTTCTAAATATGGGTTCAGTGGCTAGACAATGATTTCAAAGATAATCAGCTTTCCACAACAAAACTCTAATCCTCCCAGACCCAACTAACAACAAGCCTAAGCTCATGTCCATGAGCAAAAACTAATAAGTAAACCTAGCCAATACAGAGCTCTAGCCACAAAATTGGAAATTAATCTAACATTGAAGCCAGGTGGAAACATTCCTTCTCCACCCTTCTATTGATGCCACAGGTTGATGTGGCCCAGCTAATTCCTCATCACCAAGGCTTTTCAAAGGAGGAAGATCATTAAATAAATTAAATATAACCACAAGATCCAAGCAAAGGTTTTCACTGTTTCAGCAACCATGCAATACTTTCTCTCACCTTCTGAAATCCTGTGGAAACACCTCCATCTGACTCCGAGGCAGTTAGCTCTTGCTCTACCTTCTCAAGACCCTTACTAACAGCTTGCATTTCTTCAGCTAATAACTTCAGTTGGATCTGAGCAATTTTTTGTCGACATGGATGTCAAGAGAAATGCAACAAATTGAAGGACCAGAATTTTTCTGCCTTAAATTGAAATCAGCTATAAGGATCTCAATTTAGCAATGGTAGCCTACCTTTGATGCTGCTTCCAAATGAATTAGATCTTTATCAAAATCCAGCACTTCTGGCATTTGTTCAGCAAGAACCTGGTGGTAAAAATCGGTAAGTATATCAGCATGAAGAGAATCCGAACGAAATATAACAATGAAATAATTAAGAAACATGGTTTAAGTTTGACAATTTTAAACAAATTTAGTAGATCCAGTCATGCATGACATTAAAAAACAAGAATAAAACATGAGAAGGGTGTGAAGAGCCCAAGTTATCCAGTGGAACAGAAAGAAACTAAACAGAATTGACCACGTAATTCTCACAAGACCGAGACTCATAAGCAATCAAACAGAAAAATACCACATATCAGTGCATTTCTGGATTCTAACCACTTATACATTTTTTGGCAAGTTGCAACACTCTCAAATGTTCCTTTCACCATACACTAAGAGTTAACAATTTGAATGCAAGAAGTTGTAAAATATTTCCATCTCTGGGGACCGTGCTAGATTTCATATGAAACATCATTTAGAAGCCATAGATATATCTCCAACTTAGGACCTATACATGTAAAATTTGTTCTGAAGTTCTACCTTGCATAAGTAATGCATTAATGTCATTTTATTGTTTCTTGCTCGAGTATCTGACAATTTAAGCAGGCTGTCCAATTTGAATCCGATGGCAGATCCTGCAAGAATATAATTGGAAAGTTAAAACTGGCCAATCGTTTTGGTATTACACCCATATTACTGAATATAGATGGCTGCTAGAATGCTACCTCGTGCAGTGCCCTGATTCAATGCATTTCCTAAAGTGAGAATCGTCTGCATTATCTGTCGCAACTTTACCGAGTCTTTTACCTGCAAAGAAGAATTTGATATGTTATGTTTACTTCAAGCATGAGTCTGCTCTTTCTTCAATTGATCATATTTTGAAGGATACCTCTCTTGAAGAACCGTTAATTGTATTCAAGTTTGATCTCAAATCCTTCACCTGGATAAAATTAAAGGTAAATGTAAACTTGTTCTAGAAAATACAGAATGCATAGAGTACAAAGGTATAACGTTATTCACCAACTACAGAATAACATACCTGAGTGCTAAAGGTGATAGTAAATGAAAATACTCTTAACTTCGACTCTACTCGAGGTACACTCATCAGTTCGAGAAAAAACTGAAATCGTTGATCATCCATTAGCTTGATAAAAAGGAAGAAATAAAATCAATGAAAAAACATGTTCAAACCAGTAGAACGAACCTGCTCACACTTTCCTAAATTTTCCCTGTTTCCAGTATAATTCTGAAAATATGACAACACACAGTAAGCAGATTGTGCCAATAATTCGATAATGGCCCGCCATTTACGAGTAAAGCATATGCATATTGCGAGGCCAAATTATACATTTACCCATAAAATGCAAGAAGATAAAAAGAAAAATTCAAATTTCCCAAGCGATTGTGGGGAGACATGGATCCATAGGGCAGACAGAAAACTGAACACACTAAACTCCACATGGTATCCATTAGAAGATACTGTAGGACTGGACTGGAGATTCAAAATAGTAGCAAAGGACAGATGATACACTTTTACCGAGTTAAGAATCAATAGAATGCGAAGAAGAAAAAAAAGGGTTCTGTTGTCTGTTCTACCAGCTTTGAACCTTTGGTGTATTAGTCCATTAGATAATCTTGTATACTGGAGATTCAAAATAATAGTTTAAGGACAGATGATACAAGTTTATTTTGAGCTAAGAATAATTGTACATATGAAAATAGTTGCTTTGGTTTTTAATGATGAATGTGCTTAGACCTGGAATAATTGGTTAATTTCAACTCATTTAGAAAGACGCCGTAGTCGACTGAATTTGCAAAAACAAAAGCAACTAGCCTATATTTACATTTCTTGAAATTAAGGGATTATATTGGGCTAAAGCGAAAGCTATAGATAGCGAGAGCGAAATAGAGTTAAATAACCAGTGCTATGGGGTGAATTTAAGGCCTACTTACCTTCGCAAATTGGATTAATTGCGCTGTTCCTTTTAGTTCTGTTCAACGTTCATAATAGGAAACAAAACTTAAGCTTATCCTGACACTTACAACGCATAATGCTAACTACTTATGCACTGGATGTCAAGCGTACGGATTCAAAAACATATGGAAAGATAGAAAAACTTGAGCAGAAACTTCATCATAATTACCTTCAGTGTTTCCATTTCTTCTTTAGTTGGGCAAAATTTAATGAGATTGTCGACTTGATCAATGTCCAATGCTGAGGTATCCAAAGCCAAAACTGCAGTCTGAGGTTAAAAAAAAACATACAAAATTTCAGTACACCTTTTATCAGAAAAGAAACATTCCACCACATTTCATTCATATATTAAGAGTTCTGGTACCAACAAACTTACACTATTAACAGTAAAAAAAGTGCAGGTCATATCGAAATATATTAAAAAAAGAAGAAAAAAAATAATTTTAACTTCCAAATGCAATAGTTATCCAGCCAGATTCCAAAGAAGCAGCACCACAGATGGGAAGAATGAGGGTAGTTTATCAATACATCATAATGGAGTAGAAGTTTTATCTCATTCCAATGTAGGCACTTCACTAAATTTTTTCTTTCTGTTTATATATATATATATATACACACACACATATATATAAGAGATTGTGCTATGAAATTTATTTTTACAAACATAAAAATGAGAATTAAAGGAGAAAATACTGAAGATGTAGATAATGTTAACTATCAAGATTATTGGTATTGCAAATGGAAGCAAGCACATAGCACAAATTCCGCCAATTAAGAATTATCCAACTCTTCATTTGTTCACTAACAAGATTATCAGTATTGCAAATGGAAGCAAGCATGTTTCATGGCACAAAAATCCGGTCATTTGCTAACTTATTCAAGTCAAGCAAGAGTGCAGAAGAATTCTCTCTTATGTCTTCCTGTTCTTGAAACTCTAAAAATCACTCAACAGCGACCAGCTTATCCGGTTTAATTGTGTATCATTTTTATTTAACAGGCCCATGTTGATGCATGACGAAAGAAGCCAATCAAATAGGCCAATGCACAAACATATTCTTAATATAAACAAGCTGCACAAGGAAAGCCAAACTTACAATCAAATCAGGTAAAGGCATTTTGATTTTTGTAAGCATAATTTCACAATTGTATGCTCTGCGCAGGTCAATCTGAAAAAGAAAAAAACATATAAAGAAAATTTTCTGTCCCTTCATACAAGTTCTAAAACTTGCTAACTCTTTTGAAAGTTAAAGAAAGAGAATAAATAAACAATATGAAAGAAAGAAAAACCTATTATATGAAAGCATTTATTCTTATAGCATCTCCATAGTCCCATTGGAAGTGACTATTAGATACAGCTTCTATATGTAAAAAAAAGGTTATCCTAGTTAGCAAAATGTGAAGTTCTCCACTACGCATATCCAAGGGTGCACTAATTGATTGGGGGTTCCAATAATTGCAAAGTTCTTCTGGAAAACTTGATGTTTGGTTTCCTATAAATAAAAATATAAGCAACTCCACCAAAGCAATAAATTGATGTTCAGTTTCCAAAAAATTCAGATTTTAGGCAACTTCATCACGGCAGGCAATTTTTTTTTTGGAAAACTGGCTTGGTCAATTTTTCACATACCTATCTTTCCTTTGGTTAGATAAAAATCAATAGTTACATGATGCCTCAAACTGAGACACCTTAACCTAAGAAACGTCCCTTATATCATTAGGAATGTCCAAGTTATAGTAGTCACAGATAATTGGAGATCTGTTAATCGATAAAAAAAAAATCATAATCCGTTGCAAGCTCAAGTCAAAAAATATACCAACTGCACTATCTCTGGTTTGTGGGCGCTTGTACCACGTCGAGTCCCGCCTTTCTCCGTGCCAGTTCCACTAGACGCAACAGATGCCGAGAATAGACTTTCAAGTTCTGAAATATCTATTTCAGGGGCCCTGTGGAGCAATTCCATCAAACTTAAGATCTAATCTCCAGTAAAAAATATTGAATATGACAAAAATCTCTACATAAGATGTGAAAAAGAACTGTTGGATGGCATGCATAGTGCATATTCAAATTACAGACTGTTCAAACTGTGGACACATCCTATAGCTGCTAGTAGCTAGAAGAAGACATGTTGTTCAAGGTGTTCAAGGGATAGAACGTTTTCACATAGCAGCTATGCACGTTGCTGAAATCCTAGTCCTGGTTGTGCAAGACTAGTTCAGACCATCCAAGAGAAACAATAGAAAGCTTCGAAAAGGACAACCTAGACAGCAGGTGGTTCATTTTGCTGGCACAAGTATCAGTGAAAATATTCTATAAAAAAACAGATTAATAACCAGTCAGATGGCACATTTTCACATTGTTTTTACGGAACTTCTTAATTGTTATCATGTAATGCCTAGAGGTAAAAGTAAGTAGCAGATTTTATAATACCGTAAGTAGCATATATTATCATGTAATGGTTTCTATATGCACATACCGTGACTGATTTTCCTGTATTTGAGAATCATCCCATAAGCTCCCTTGCATTGCTCGAGTTACTTTTACCCAGTGTAATGGCTTTAGTGAAGCCTTTTTAGGAGCTGTAGTGTTAACTGCTGCACCACGAACTTTTCCTTGACCAGGAGTTGGACCTAAGGATCTTCCTCTTCCAACAGATGGTGGTGTTGGGGCTGGTACACCAGAATTCTTTGCGCCAGGGGGAGGAGGTGGACCACGACTTGGTGGTGGAGGGGGTGGAGGACCAGGTAGTTTAGGTGCTTGTGGTGGTGGAGGTGGAATCGGACCTCGCCCGGTAGGTCCTGAAGGTGGTGGTGGTGGAGGAGGTGGAGGTGTCATTTGGCCAACTCTAGGAGCAAGGCCTGAACCCAGAGGTGGTGGTGGCGGAGGAGGAGGGGCTCTACCAGAAAGTGGACGAGGAGGAGGAGGAGGAGGGGCTGGAGGACTTACACCTGAGATACTAGATCGAGGTGGAGGAGCTGGTGGACATGGTGGCGCACCGCTACTGCAGATGTTAGAAGAAGGTGGAGGAGGGGGTGGGGGTGGAGGGCCTCGACCAGAAATTCTAGGTGGAGGTGGTGGTGGTGGTGGTGAAGGGCCTTGACAAGAAATCCTAGAGGGAGGGGGTGTTGGTGGTGGAGGAGGGTCTTGACCAAAAACTCTAGGGGGAGGAGGTGGCGGTGGTGGTTGGCCTTTAGAAGAATTCAGTAGAGGTGGAGGAGGAGGGGGAGGTGGCGGGGGAGGGCCTTTGATGGAAGCCGGTACAGGTGGAGGTGGTGGGGGAGGAGGTGGAGGTCTAGGACTACTATCAGACACAACAAGCAAAGGAGGGGATGGTGGTGGACTGTGGGTCAAAACTAGTTTAGGCTGGGGAGTAGTGTCACATGGAGATCCACTATCATTTGAGGCAGAATCTTGAGCTGTGGAGTCATCTAGGAAATTTACTGGTGGCTTTTTGAAATTAGACTCACTGTGGTACTTTTCAAAATCCTCAAAATCCAAGATACCAGCGAGCTTAGAAGCATCATTTTCGCCTTCAGAATCTGTTGGAGATGTCTGTACACTCACCTGACTCTGAAACCTTGACAATTCTTTCACATCACTCAAAATGATTTTTTCAAGTTTATCTTGTAAAGCGTTTGCAGAAAGTTGTCTGAGAAACCACAAAGCAGCATCACCACCAGCGTCAACCCATTCAACACCACTGAAAAGTTCTTGAACCCTAGAAAAAGCTTAAATTGGGAGTCCGCCTTTCTCCTCGCCATTTAAAGTCGCAGTTGGAACTCTAGCAGGAGAGATGTTCTCAACCTCCCCAAAAAGAACCTGCATTACAATAAAGGCAAAATCAAGTGACACCTCCAGTTGATGTTTGACTATTTAATGCAAGCAAATCCACTTCAGCACTATCAAATACTACCTCTGCTCGAAAGCCTTTAGGAAATCGATCTTTCGAATCCCAAAGAATGTCTAAGTCCTCAGAGTTGAGCATCAATATGTTGGAGCGAATGAAACCAGTATTGAACATAATACGGAACATCATAATCTCTCGATCCAAATCAACATCTACATGGAGACACTCAAGTACAACATCTCCTTGAACCAAACATTGGATATCAATTTTAATCACATCACAGTCAACCTGCAACAGTTTTTTGCATGAGATCGTACTAGAAAGTAAAATCGAATTTTAAGATGCATGCACAGAAAATAAATCTACCTGTCCATAATGCCGAGCGGACTTCTTTGTCTTTGACATGGAAAACAGCTCATGAGTTAAAAGCCCACCTTTACTACTGAGATTTCGACCGAAAATACGAATTATTGGCCTACATCCACTTTGGGAATCAAAGTTTGGGATGCGTCTGAGGATGAGACAGTCCAAAGAAAGAGCCCTCTCTGTAGGTGGCCATTCTGGTGTTATATTTCTCCTGGCCACATAATAAAGGTAACGGAGCTGGGAGGGGAACGGATTCAGAGGCGATAGAAGCTTTAAAAAACCCTTAGGAGCCTCTCGATGGATAATATCAAGAACCCGGTGCTCAGGGCTGTGAACCTTTCTGAAAATAAGGAAACTAGCCAAAAGGAATGCTAGGAGAGGCCATCCTCCTCTTTCACAGTGGACCAGTACAATATTTTGCTGATCACCTATAGATAGCCAACTCTCGCAAACACGTAAAAAATGATGAATTAAAGACAACGGGAGGATTGGACAACCTTCGTACTGCCGTGGGTAATCCACAACCGTGACATCATACTCGCACAGAATTTCGGCAAATCGACTTCTCTTTTCCCCTTCTCGAAAGTTAAATGCGAGAAAGGATGAATCCCAAAATTCTTCGTTCAACTCTGTTATTACTTCTTGCAAGTAAAGGTCGTACATCCCATCTGGTAATGCCTCGGTTAAAAAACACGAATCAAAAACTGCACAAAGCAACAAGACATCCACATTTTGTAATTCAACTCAAATGTGGCCATTACATTCATCTAACAGTAGAGCTTTCAAAATTGGACACCCTTAACAATAATCAGAAAGCAGTGACGATGAATCTTACCGTAAACCCTGTCGAGAAACTCAAGTAATCCGTCAGGAGGTCTTTTGTGAAAGAATCGACTAAAAAGGGACAATTTATCCCTTCCTCCACTACTACTCCCACGACGACGATGAAGTGCAGCCATTTTTACATTAAGGAAAGAACTCTAGCTAGCTAAACTTGCAACAAAAAAATTGTGTGTTTTCTCCCCGGTGAATTACAAATTAATATATTCTGAATCAAATCATAAGCTAATATTTCTCATTTATTAACAGTATAAGCAGCACTTCACTTGAGATTAACTTATTAATAAACTTAGACCATGAATTTGTATCATGGGGAAGAAGAAAAGTTATCAAATGAAACACCTGACCTTGATTGAATTTCTGATTAAGAACCTCAAAATTTAGTTGCCTAAACAAGCTGTTAGGGTTAATGCTGCTGCTTCTGGTGAAGATGGTAATGGTGGTAGAATTTTAACATTCCGCAAATGATGAGAAAAGGAGAGAAAGTTTTATTTGAATTTATGATTTTTGAATGAATAGTTGAGACTTGAGACTTTATTAGAGAGAGAGCAAGGGAGGGTTTTCTTTCTGAATCAAAATGATTCTGAGAATTGTTGTCAAATAGTATTTGTTTCGGTGCTAAATATTACATCAAAAACGATCTACTTGTTTATATTAGAACCTTATTACTGGCTTAGGGGCTTACAAAATACTAAAATAAGATCATCTTGAATCCAACTTAAAAACCCATTATTTTAGTATTTTACATTATATTTAGCCTATCCCTAGATTAATTAATACTAATGATATTAATTAGCTAGTTTAATAAATATTAGGGATTGATTAGATTTCTGATAAGATTTAACCTTACTATTTTAGAATCAAAATTAAAATTAAAATTAAAATCTAATTTAATTTATGGCTGAAAAAATATGAACTCACAGCCGTAAATAAGAATTTTATTTGGATAATACATAAAACCCAGCCGTAAAAAGGTGTATACGGTTGGGTTCGTGGACATCGACCCAGTCGTAGGAGAAACTTACAGTCAGGTTTTTTATTAAACCCAGTCGTATAACAAACTAGCTGAGTAGTCTACAGTTGGGTTTGGTGCTCGAGCCAACCGTAGACATTAGTTACGGATGGGTTCTGTGGTATATTCAGTCGTAAGTGACTCTGGATTTGTTTGATTCTTTCCAAATGAGTTGAGATTGAACACTAATACTCATTCATTGACGCTAAGAAGAAAATGTAATACTATTTTTCATCGAAAGGAATGTCATTACAATAAGGGAAAAGACATAAAGTAGAAACTAATGTTACATGATAAGTTAAACATTGAAATACGAGTCCCTTTCCATCAAAACATCATAAAAACTCTTGATTCTTGAATTTTTCGCCAAATGTATTCTTATAACGGGTCTTCGAAATTTCATAGCATAGTTGAAATGAGCTTAGTGAAGTAGTATTTTCTTCACTGTAGATGGTTGGATACATCCTCCTTGTTTCCACCGTGATCGATCTAAAATTTTCTCATCGACTATAGAGTAATTCGAATATTTCCTTGATGCTTTGGTATGATCTTCCATTTCGATTGCCGTATAACGTGATAAAAATTATGAACAGACAGAACCAAAAATTATCTGAAGGTTGATCTAGGTTAATGTTTAGCTCTCGATCATGTTGTGTTATGGTCGACCATGCGCGAGCTATGACAACATCTTTTCTAGTTGTGAACCTAGCAGCCATGAGTTTCTTTTTTTGGATTATGAATAAATGAGAAGTATTTGTTGAGAAGAGAAATAATTTGAGAAATGAAGTAAATAGGAGGTGTGCTTCTTGAGAAGAAAATAGAGTGTGTTATATTTATAGATAAAAGACCCAAACGGCTGGAAATTTTGAAAAATCCAGCCGTTGGGTAGCAATTGTACAATTATGCCTTGGAAAATGTAGTATTTTTAGGGAATGTTATTTTTTACGGCTAGGAAATTGGTGTCACGACCTAGCCGTAGACATACCTCAAGGTCACTTACGGCTAGGTTAATGCACAGACTTAGCCGTAACATAAAACTCAGGGTCATTACGACTAGGTCAGTTTACAAAGCTAGCCGTAAACTACATATGTGGTTTTTACAGTTGGGTTTTATAATAATCTCATACGTAAAACTGAAAAAATTACCACTATGTCAAGTTTTACGGCTAGGTTTGTTGGCCGTATAGTAAACTCAGGGTCGCTTGCGTCCAGCTTTGAAGCTGAAGCTAGCCGTAAACCTGACAGAATTGAAAGAATGTCATATTACAGTTAGGTTTACAAGATTCGTCCTAGCCGTAAGTGACCCTGAATTTTTATTTTTTAACTAAATTTTGTGATGTCTTTCATTGTATTTGGAATCACACAATAAGAAAACTAATAATCATTCACTCAAGATAAATTTATATTAATAACTGTGGAAATATATCCTTCAAATCCATTAACTCCATAAATTCAAACATAACTAAATATTCATAAATCCATAAACTAAACAAAGTACTAAATATCCACATCCGCAACAACATAAGAAAACTTTCAACCTCGACCTCTTCCTTTTGCTTTACCACGATCTCCACCTCGACCTTGACCTTGACCTCCACCTCGACCTTTACCTTGAGGTTGGTCTTAAATAATATCTTCATTTGAACCTAAGCTAGATGAAGAACCATTGGGAGTACAAGTAGGTGTTTCATAGCTACCGGATTCAGACCTATCTCTCTTGAAACCCCTCGTCTCTTCGTCATCGTTGTATTGATATAGATGTGCAGAGTCAGGGTCAACTAGTTTTTCAATCTTACCTCGTAGTAGTCTTTGATCGTCAACCCTCAACACTGAACCACCATCAATGCAACGCCTCATGTCCTTCACCAACCACTTAGCTCGCTCGACCTATTTTGGAATATTAAATTGTCCAAATTTTAAATATTTATACAAAATTTGAAAAACTAATACAATAAGAAATAAAATAGTATACGTACCACCATAAGAAACCTCTCCTTCCAATAACTTGCTCCCTTCAATGAGCTTGGATGATCCACAATATTGTCAAAATATGGTATCGCTTCCGCATCCATATTAAGCATATAAGGATGACCATATCTGTTAAACCATGTAAAGTACTCATCCTCGGCTAGTTTTGTGCCACGAAAGTGTTCATACCCACTCATATCAACTTGGTAGGGGGCTCGAATGCGACCGTTCCAATTGTCGTCATACGGGACAGGGTTGTAAACCAATCTAACATTATTAACCAAGAGCCTAGAGTTTCCTCTGTCCACTTTAAAGTGTTCATCCTCATCGCGAAGAATTCCCCGCACAACTCCAATTTGACGTAAAGTTATATGAGAGTTGTAAATGACATACCCTGTTAGATGGAAGAGTGGTCCGTTGTAGGTCGACGCATCCGTAAATTCACGAGCATCATGACCATTTTTATCAAGCCTGCAGTATTGGTCAAACTCCACATTGTTAACAGTCAGAGCGTCCAATTGACCCCTCATCTGAACCATCTTACCCTCTTTGACCTTCTCCTGATTTCTTGTGAATGGATATCGGCTTCCTGTTGGAGTAGGGAACGCCAATTTTATCCTGCGTTAGTCTCATCAAGGTAGGAAAAGGGTTGTAAACCCATGATTGCACAAAATGAGAGTATATATTAAACACAAATCAATTTAAAAACTGAACAAACATTAGAGATGTAATACGATAATTACCTAGAGAAGGCCAACATTCCACGCAATTTGTGTTTGGTTCCACCTTGAAGCTTTACCGAGACTCTTAAGTAAAAAAGAAAGCGTTTGCAGTGCCCCACGAGTACTCTGCTACCTTGTTCAACTCCGGATTAAGACTGAGATGTTGCAAGAGCTATAGATAGCAAGCGTTCACTCTGTTACCCGTAAGATCGGGGAAAATGATGGTGCCAAATGCGTACAACAAGTAAGTTGTAGCTATATGTCTAACCATTGCAGCATCCATCTCCCTATCCTTGGAATTCTGGAACTTAGCCCTCAGACGAGTCAAATTTATCTTTTTTGCCATGGATGGCGCAACCATTGTACCATCCTTATCATTCTTCCTTCCGTTGCCGAACTCATCCTGTCCCTTCGTCCTTTCTCCGACTCCAACCTCAAAATCTTCTTGGGCTTCAGTCTTGTCCCATCCAAGACATGCTTCAGCCAACTTAAAAAGATCTTCAAAATAAAGAGAGTCGTCGAAATCCTCATGCACGACTTTTCCATCAACGGACAAGCCTGTAATTTGGAGAACATCGTCCAGAGTGATAGTCATCTCGCCCACCGGAAGATGAAAAGTATTTGTCTCGGGAAAATACCTCTCCCTAAAAGATCAAACTGTAACCACATTGAATTTCGGGACCACTGTGGTATGATCCTACATAAACAATGGAATAAACATTAATAATAATATATAAAGATTTATTTTTAGATTAAATTAGATTATTACCAACGCCGAACAGACCCTTGCTGCCCATGAATGTTGGTAACCAAACAAGACGAAGGCCTTATCCCTTGGATCACCCCAAGGTCTTCCATTCTCCTTATCGGGCAATAAAATCATACCGTCAATCACTTGTTTTGCTGTAGGAGATGGTGGCTTCTTCTCTTTTTTTTTTCCTGTCCCTTCAGCATCGGAGGGACCAACCAATGGAACAACACTTGTATCACCCCTATGTTCTTCCACAGTCTCAGGTTGTTGTCGTTGTTGAGAAATCACAAGTTGCACGTTCAGTTACCTTTTCTCTTGGTTCACCAATAACAAGTGCACCTTTCTTCCTTTTGTCCGCATCCAAATTTTTCTTGTAATGGGGGGTTGGAGTCGGGTCAGCTCTTTGTGTTACCTCTTGCGTTCTTCTCTTCTTCTTGTCCTTTTGTGGCCTAAAACAAATTAAAAAAGGCATGTTCAATACATATAACAAGAAAACCTAGCTAAAAAAATAAAAAAATAAAAAATTGACATTTCAAAACAGGAAACTCAGGGTCGTTTACGACTGGGTCGAAAATATTTACGGTTGACTTTTTCAAGCACTGACCTAGCCGTAAAAAACAACAACATAGGGGACCCAAACTCAGGGTCAGGCTAGGAATAGCCATTTATGGTTGGGTCGAGTTGTTCTACAGTTGGATTTTCCAAGCTAGGACCTAGCTGTAAACACAAGAAAATAATTAAACTCAAACTCAGGGTCACTTACGACCAGGATTTCCAACATACGACTGGGTTTTTAAAAAATTTCTAGGCCTTTACTATATTGTTTACGGTTAGGAATGTTTAATTTCCTAACCTTAATAAAACACTTACTGAACTCCCAGCTGTAGAAGGGAGAAATTAAGTTTTACGGTTGGGATTTCATCTTTTCCCAACCGTATATCTATATTTACGGCTAGGAAATCCACATTTCCTAGCCGTAGGCAGTTACTAAACTGTTTTTTAAAAACCTAAATCTAACAAATGAAATCTAATTAACACATAAAATTGATAGAAAAAGGATGGGTGAAAAATAATATACTGTAAAAGTACTTTTTAGGTTCGAGAAATCAAAATCGTACACGACGATCCTAAACCAAGAAATGGCCGTTCACGTCTTTCTTCGGTCATAAATGTGAATATGATGGGTTTATCTTGGGGGGGGGGGGGGGAGCTGAAAAGGTTGAGAAATCAATGTGTGATGAATTTTGAAGTATGTAGTTGTTGAACTACTTTATGAAGATTAGATATATGACTGTAAATCTTCTTGTCCTTTTTCAGTGGATGAATTCATTAATTTATAGTCATAGTGAATACATTGATTTCTCATAAGTTGTGGAAATTGTGAAGAAGTGATGATCGTGGAAGTAGTAGTCAAGTCATGTCATCTTTGTCAGAGAAGACTATCAGTTACGTTATGACCCGCAAAAGAGTGAAATTTGGGACTCGAAAGCATCGCTAAAGCACACAACTGAGGTTGAAAAAATGGCTACTACGTTAGGTGGGTCAACCCCCACCGTGCTTATGGATCTATACCCCAACCCAACTTGCTCTGGCCCCGGGTCCTACCTTTCTCTTCCTCGGTAAGTTACTCATTCATTCTCCCAACTTCCCTTAACTGATCCCACTGTTTATTACCTTCTCGTCATGGATGTGTTGCCACATCGCACGTTTTTGTAAACCGCCAGACCAATACCCCAATGAGAATCCCCCCATATGACATATTTGATGTCTCGTCGAAAATAGTGAAGTCATGGACTATAACTATTTTTTGTTAAGTCTGTTGATGATGGATTTTTGATAAGGGAGA
The DNA here is from genome assembly GCA_023531435.1 of Papaver californicum. Classification (NCBI taxonomy): domain Eukaryota; kingdom Viridiplantae; phylum Streptophyta; class Magnoliopsida; order Ranunculales; family Papaveraceae; genus Papaver; species Papaver californicum. The sequence continues at coordinate 596,522 of JAJJMC010005013.1, forward strand.
AAATTGTAATCATCTACAGAGAAATAAAATAAATGTATATGTATAAAATTTCTGACCCGACATCAGAATTATGGATACGTACTTCTATCTTATATTCTGCAAGAGGATTGGGAATGCGTATTCAGCTCATGGCTACATTATCCCTGTAGCTCTTTTACATATGTATGCGCCTATAAAATGTCAGGCTTTACCCAACTAAACCCTCGTTATTTCATATGCATCCATGCAAACTATCTGTATTAATCAGAGCGCGCTGATTATACAAAATTATGAGCATTCAGAATGGATACTGTGCCATTTCTGAATGAAAACACTAATTAAATGCATACCATCTAAATGCAAAGTCGCATCGAACATCATATCAAGTTTCAAACTTCCACGGCTGAATCTGTTGAATATGTTCTGTATGCACTGCGTAAAAGCTAAGCATAATGCTAACATCAAATCTCATGCGTCTGAGAAACTCTAAACATGCCATGACCACCGAGTTAGCAAGTGCCATCCCTAGCAAGACCTAGCTATGCACCCAACACTAGCCCATGAGCCAACAAGCCAATAACCAGCAAATGCCAACGGTAATAACGCATGGGTAAATGGTCACAGCACCAGCGAGCACACCAGTGCCAACTTAACCGCAAAATAATACAATAAGAAAAATAGTCATATAGCGCTCCTAGCAAAAGTGCTGGTGCTAGTGCTAGCGCTAACACCAGCGCCAACAATGGTGCTGCTAGCAACAACTCCAACGTTGGCGCTGCTAGCCACAGCGCTGACGCTTCTAGCCATAGTGCTAGCGCTAGCCTTTCCCCTCCCTTCACTTTCTCATGCCAGCTCTTATGCTTGTACCAGCACCAATCCTTGCTTTCTCATACCAACATTACCCTTTGCTACTAGCACCAATACTAGGCCATTGTTATACTGTGTTGGCACAAACTCATTGATAACATTATCTTACGACAAACTCACGAATTACTCACGTGTTTTGAGCCCATGACTCCACTAACTCCTACGAGAAATCAAAACAATCACATGGGGGGATTCTTCATGGGGTTTTGGTCTGGTGGTTACAAAAACATGCGGCGTGGCAACATCCCATGATGGAAAGTTACAAAGTAGTGGTGACGGTTATGGAGATAATGGATTAATGGTTTCCAGAAACTTCCCAAACATAATGGGCGGTTATACCATTATCCCCACAACTTCCATATCTCCATCTCTTTACTACCTCCATTACATACAAGGAAAACGTGTTTGTTCCCATGGTACTATAAATAGGCTGCTTAGCCCATTCAGAAAAGAAAACAAGCTTATTATTCTCTCAAAAACTTTGTTATTCTCTATAGTTCAACACCTCTACACACAATTCATCACACTTATTTCCTTGAACTTTCTCTACTTCCCTCCCCTAAGATCAACCCATTTTATCTCCTTGTGAACGAAGAAGGACGGAACGACTACTTTCGTGGTTTAGGCTTGTCCTATATGATTTTGATTTCTGAATCTAAAGAAAGTACTTCAACAGTACACCGTTTTTCCTAGGAGTAATTTTTAGGTACTAACAATTGGAAACCACAGTAGGAGATCAATCTCTCGGTTACAAAATCTATTTTATCATTTATTTTCTTTCAAGATGTTTGATTTTAGGAAAGGTTCAGAAGCATTCGATCTCAACTCCATGTCCTCCAGTATCGGCGGAGTCTTTCCAATTATTCCAGAACTTTTCCTACCTGATCAAGTTCCTTAGGAGGCCATGTGTGCTCAAAATCCAACCGTTATAGCTGACCCGAGGCAAATCCTAAATGATGTCTTAGAAAATCAAACTGATATTATCAAGATCCAGAACGATATGTTCCCACTTTTAAGAATTCTTACAGATATTTTATCAAAGGAACAATTATGTACTCGCTCAGGGAGAACATTAACTTTGCTGTTTATAAAGACTCAAAACAATTTCCTCAATCCCAAAAGAAAGACTCACCGGATTTGTCACATTGCAATCAGCATCCTTACAACCAGAGCGTGGCGCCAGTTTTCAAAGACTTGTTAGAAAATTCGTATTTACAAATCGCCGCTGAACTCCAGGAGGCCGCTAAGCAACTGTGACGGCTACTCTTGCCCCACTGGAAAGAACGAGGCCTGGTAGAAAAGAAAATTATGGAGGTACCCGTGGGAACAAACGACTGATCAATAAGCAGCATATTATTCAACCATCAATAGGTACTTCCAGAAATGAAGGAGTCAAGAGGAAAGCTCTGTCTCAACGAACGTTACAAACCAAGTGCTCCATTTCAGATCCAACCTCAGCCCCAGCACCATCCCAAGGATCGGTCCCGTCACAAGGTCTGTCCAAGATTCCATGACAGCAAAATTAACAGCAGAAGCGAGAGACGAAACCAGAATTAACCTTCCCAGACTTTCCTTTTCCCATAGAGGAAGTCCTCAAGTTACTGGAGGTCTGGATACAAGACGACACCATCGAGTTACCAACTGTGTGACATTCACCAATGACACAAGATATGTTAGATCCAAAGTATTATCGTTTTCAACGATTCGTCAACCATCCTACCAGTGAATGCAATGGTTTAAAACGCATCCTCAAAAAGAAGATATAATCAGGTGAACTACACGTGGGGACTGAAGATGTCCACAAGAATCTGCTCCATATCAGAAATTTGACTCTTTTCTGAGAATCAATCAACCGAAAAGTTCAATCTTGATGGTGTACATATGCGAGCTTCTTTACCTGTCAAAAGCACAACACAAAGATATTTTCACTGCCCTCAACCGTGTTGTGTCAGGTAAACGTTTACTCGTCACTGAAAAAGCTATTGTGTATCCTGAGCCTGCCTCAGAAGACATAGTCATCAAAAATAATATTCTCACAAATGCCCGCCTTAAGGATACCAAGTGTGAGCAAATGTTAATCAATACGGGGACCGATGTCAATATCATTACCATCAAGACTCTGAGATCTGTAGGAATTCCCAGGCGTGAAGCTACGCGCTCACGGACCGTAATAAAAAATACAGAGGGGAAGCCTGGAGCGCTTACGGGTACATCACTCTTGAGCAACAAGATGGATCAAGTGTATCTCCTTTGCCGGATCCAACACCTCCAAGAATCTCAAACAAGCCAGAAAATCCCGAAGACTTCCTATCATCCGAGTTCTGTCGTATAATGGATCTGGATGTGAAGCAATTGTCAGGAGAGGATGTGGCATCATACGTTCAAAGGTTTCACACACAAGTAAGTCATATCCAACCATCTTCTTTGTAACCAATGGTTCCATGTCCCGTCGAAGCTTGGAAACTTGACCCGAATATCAAACCTACTCTGCTTCGACAGTATGAATGGGAAGCTGATACTTTTCAAAAGTTTGTCAAATGGATAGGGCTCGTCCCTACTGAGAATATTAAAACCAATAACCCAATCATCCTTAAAATGTGTCATCAGCCTGAGATATCGAAACCTAACCTTTTCCATGTCAGAGACACAGTCGAGAAAGCTACTGTCTCTCCTGGAGAAAACCCATATCTAAAGCTATACTAGGTGGATGCTACAAACTGATCAATACCAATAATCCAATAGGGGTAGTCATACATGGCAAGAGGCTTAAAACTGTCAAGGCTTAAGCACTCCACCACCCCTGACAGGGTTGTCAAGACTTAAGCACTTCGCCACCCCTAGCAATATTTTCTTGTTTTATGCAATATTTGTAATTCTTCCAAAATGATTGCAATACCTTACATTCATATTTAGGATTCCAATTTATTAAACAAAGTATTATTTACCTTTCTAGAAAATCCTTTGCAAACTATACAAAATCTACCTACTCAAAATCCCAAAATAAAACCACAGAAAATTCGGGTATCTCAGAAACACATAAAACCTTCAAAAAATTAATATTTAGAAAAAATCTCTGAAGACTGGTTCAGCACCATCAGCATATGCTCTCTCCACCTGTGCAAGGGCTTCGGTTGCAAGCCTCAACTCTTATGATAGTCTTTCAGCATCATCTTTAGCCTTGGTAATCGGTTCTAAAGATGAAGATGCGCCTACTTCCTTCAAGTTCTCTTGAATGGCTCTCATATAACGACAAGCTTATCCGTCTCAGCTTCCTCCAAGATTCGGGTCTTGTCAAATTCAAAGTCAAAGTCAACTCTAGCGTTCAGATATTCAATTGGTGCAGTTTTTATAGCATTGGCATCCTACGCAAACATCACCACTTGGAACATCATCTTCAATAACTGCACCCGAAGGATCACAAGAATCACACTTGGGGACTGAGGATTTGCACAGGATTCCCTTGCCGTCAAGAACTTCTCCAACCTATAAGAGATGGTCAACCATAGAGTCACAACCTTGACAAGGCCCTTTAGTCTCCAAAGACATGCCACAAAGGTATCTCCACCTATCCCAACTACGTCATCAGATCTGATAGGCGCCTGCAACCCCTGACGAGGCTGAGACGCATCCCAAGTCTACTCTATAAATTGTAACTTCAGTAACCATAAAGAAGTGTGACAGGGGACTGCTCACCGTACCCCATCCCCTATGACAATCAAGGATTCAGAAGATAGCTCAAGAGACGCCTCCGGAAACATAATCTTTGAAGACACCCGTAGCACCACGTAAGCAACAAGACACCTCTCAGCTTATCCTCTTCACCCTCGACGTCACCACATGAATTTTCCCATATAAGCGTTCCAAGCCTACCATCATCACATCTAGAAGGGTAAAACAAGCTTATGAACCAAACGGTCAGGATAAGACACAAATTCATTCAGTCAATGGTCACAAAACGACCCAGTTGCGACTCAACATCCTGGGCACCAACAAGGGCTCCAACTTCAATTCAAGTTCTTGCTCCAGCCTTTGGCACGCGAAAACAACAAAAACAACAAATATTCATATTCTAATAAAGATTATCACAAACTGGTCAGAGAGACTTCAACCATGCAAATTTGGTCTTTCGACCAATTTTAGCTTTACCTAATCATGCCTTACTAGCCCATGCTTTCCAGATGATGCTCTTTCAACCTTGTTAGATCTACTTCACCGGTCATTGCTCCTTGGACGATCACTCGACATCAGTATCAACTTAAGCCCACTACGGAGCTTCTGGTAAAAATCTAACGACTAAGTTAAATAGTTCATTTTGCTTCTGTTTAATAAAATCATCTCTACCTGGCCGTAAAAGCGTAAAATATAATAGAATTTTATATGTTACTGACGCGACATCAGAAACATAAAATTCATATTTTACATTCCGCAAGAGAATTAAAATATAAAGTTCTTTAGTATTGTATGACTCATTGCTCACTTACGTATAGAATCAAGAATGATCGGACGACTCCTAGATGGGTTGACCACTAGTATCGAGTGATAACATCTTCAGAATATCACTGGTGAAGGTTGCTATTCATGTCCAGATAATCTCTGACTATACATAATACTGAACCTGTTATAAGTTGCAATAATTCCACAACTGAATTCCTTACACTCGTTCCACATATCTTTTGCATATATATGCACCCGTAGAAATTTCAGGTCTTTACCCGGCTAAATTCTCGTTATTTCATGTGCATCCATGCAAACTATTAATCAGAATACGCTAATTATACAAGATTGCGAACATTCAGAATGGATAATATACCATCTATGAATAAAAACGTTAAATTAGATGCATACTATCTAATGTCAGAGTCACATCGAACATCATCTTAAGTTGCAAACTTCCATGGCTGAATATCTTGAATATGTTCTGTATGCACTGCGTAAAAGTTAAGCACTTCATGTCTCGAATGAACTTGCTTCAAGTCGCAGAGCTTCCATAGCTGAATTCCTTGAACTTGTTTTACATATCAATGCTCAGGTTAACATTCATCTTAGTATTCCGATGGCAGCAATGCCTTAACACTCATCTTAATGTTCTGATGGCACCACTGCCCCAACGCTCATCTTAGTGTTCTGACAGCAACATTGTCTCAACACTCTCTATAACCAACTAATGTCCCAAAAACCTTCCCGTTGTTACTACGGTATAAAAAGAATGCTCCAAATACCCGAGAGTACAGAGCAAAACTTGCTCAACCAACTTCTACTATTCTAATGATATTTAAGCATTAAACAATAAAAGTCATATTTATTTTATCTGGCAGATCACCATCTAGTGCTTACCACGTAACACTACTCGTTCCACGCTAAGCAGGGGACTTAATGTTGATGGTTGATCTTTGACAAGGGAGAAAATCGTAATATTGCCTTTTCTCATCTACATAAACATAAAATAAATGTATATGTATAAAATTTCTGACCCGACATTAGAATTATGGATACATATTTCTATCTTACATTCCGCAAGAGAATTGAGAATGCGTGTTCAGCTCATGGCTACATTATCCATGTAGGTCTTTTACATATATATGCGCCTATAAAATGTCAGGGCCTTACCCAGCTAAACTCTCGTTATTTCTTGTGCGTCAATGCAAACTATTTGTATTAATCAGAGCGCGCTGATTATACAAAATTATGAGCATTCAGAATGGATATTATGCCATTTCCAAATGAAAACGCTCATTAGATGCATACCATCTAAATGCAAAGTCGCATCGAACATCATCTCAAGTTGCAAACTTCCACGGCTGAATCTCTTGAATATGTTCTGTATGTACTGCATAAAAGTTAAGCATAATGCTAACATAAAATCTCATGCGAATAAGAAACTCTAAACATGCCATGGCCACGGAGTTAGTAAGTGCCATCCTTAGTTATACACCCAACACTAGCCCATGAGCCAACAGCCAGCAAATGCCAACGCTAACAAGCACCAGTGTCAACTTTGGCGTAAAATAATAAAATTAGGAAAAATAGTTACAATAGCGCTGCTAGTAACAGTGTTAGTGCTAGCGCTAGCACCAGCGCCAATAATGGTGTTGCTAGCAATAACGCTAGAATCAACGCAAACGTTAGTGCTAGCATCACTGCCAATGCTGGCGCTTCTAGCCACAGTGCAAGCGCTAGCCTTGCCCCTCCCTTCACTTGCTCACGCCAGCTCCTATGCTTGTACCAGCACCAATCCTTGCTTGCTCGTGCCAGCATTACCCTTTGTTACTAGCGCCAATACTAGTCCATTGCTATATTGTGTTGGCACAAACTCATTGATAACATTATCTTATGACAAACTCACGAATTACTCACGTGTTTTGAGTCCATGAATCCACTAACTCCTACGAGAAATCAAAACAATTACATGGCGGGATTCTTCATGGGTTTTTGGTCTAGTGGATACAGTAACATGCGGCGTAGCAACACCCCATGATGGAAAATTACAAACTAGTGCATACGGTTAAGGAGATAATGGATCAATGGTTTCCAGAAACTTCCCAAACATAATGGGAGGTTATACCACTATCCCCACAACTTCCATGTCTCCATCTCTTCACTACCTCCACTACTTATAAGGAAAATGTGTGTGTTCCCATACTACTATAAATAGGCTTCTTAGACCATTCAGAAAAGAGAACAAGCTTATCATTCTCTCATATTATTCTCTATAGTTCAACACCTCTACACACAATTCATCACACTTATTTTCTTGAACTTTCTCTCATTCTCTCCCCTAATATCAACCCATTTTCTCTCCTTTTGACCGAAGCAGCACAAAACGGCTACTTTCACGGTTTAGACTTTTCCAATACGATTTTGATTTATGAATCTAAAGAAAGTACTTCAACAGTACATTGTTTTTCCTATGAGTAATTTTTAGGTACTAACAAAGTCATGTCAATGATTTATTGAGACCAACGGCTCAACTCTATAGTCAATCAAGTGGATTAATCAGTGTCAATTCTAGTGAAAATAGTAAGTCTAGCAGTGACTTAAACTTTAGCAAGTCTAGGAGTATATTGTATTGATATGATTTGAGTGCTGATCTCCAAGCGATAGGCTGTGAGCGATGATCTTTAAGCAGTAGGATGTGAGCGATGAGCTGTAAGTAGTGAGTTGTGAACGATGAGCTCTAGTGATGCCAGTCACGGGCATTTGAGTAAGCTGGGTACTAGTAATTACCAATGGTGGTGTTTTAGTCGAAAATAACCCTAACTGCTGCTACTCGAGCTCCAACTATTCCATCTTCATTCCATCTCCGTAACCCATAACCACCGAGCCATCAACTCCATCACTGACATTACCAATCCACCATTAATCTTCCATCAATCACAGCGTCACCATTGATTCTCCTCGACTCTATCGAATATGATCACTACCATTAACCATCCATATATCCTATTGCTCGATCTCAACAGCTCCATTAACATTGATAGCGACCAGCACTCAAATATCTTTCCAACTTATCACAGTCATCACCATTTGAACACCTCTAATGGCAGCATCAACCACCATCAGGTTCTTCTCATCATCCATACGACTGACACCATTAAAATTTATTACTGCCATCGAACCATCGCTGCATCATGATTATCAACTTCCAATCGATCAACTCCAATTACATCATCAAAATTCAAACAACAACCACCATTAGCTGCCACTCTCATTGCCCTTTATTCCATCTTCACTGCCAGGCTCAATTCATCAACTTCAAACTCAAACAACACAACAAAAGCCATTGTCACTTTCTTCTCCACCATCACAACGTCACATCTTTTAGCCCACCAGTTCATTAGCTATCAACGTCAACAAACAGCCAGACCTAACCTAGCTTCTCTCCTCAAAGTGAATAAGAAGAAAAGGTGGTGCCCTTATATATGAAGTTGGTGCCCTTAACAAGATTAAAATGGTGGAAGCCCTTAGTAAATCGGGTGGGGGGGTGCCTTTAGCGATTTTCAATTGAAACTCATTTCACAGAAAACCGACAAGTTTAAATCCCCTTTTCGCCCATAACTTTCTCATACCAAGTCGGAATGACTTTATTCTTTCGCCGTTGGCTTCGTCTCTACGTTCTCTACGTGATTAAGTACCAATTCACTTCTTTTGGATGATTCTATTTAATAAAATATAAATAAACAAAATATACAATAATTCACAAGAGATTAAGCAAATACTAGCATGAAATAGCACTCAAAATATAGAGAAAATATGTACTTATCAGTACTATCTCCTTTCCAATTGGTATCAGAGCAGGCAAAATAAAGAGAAAATATGAATCATTGGTAAAAACAAAAGTTCCCTCAAAAAGGGCAAAAGTCAAGAATCTATAAGTCAAAAGTATCTGGCTTCGTTGTTTTAAAAGATTGTTTCTGAATCTGTTTAAGGAATACAAAAAAGGAAGATTTTTAGACGAAAATCTTTTTGATGCCATTAAAAGTACTTTTGAATTCTTGTATCATCTTGCTCAACTTAAAAACAAGGTGAATTCATTTAATATTTCTGACTCTGATAACAACTATTATCATTGTGGAAAAATTGGTCACCCCAAGAAGTCTAGTATTCTCCTTAAAAAGAGTATTACCTTAACTAAGGAGGAAATGACGAGGGTACCAAGTACACCACGATCTTTTCGATATTAACCTATTTAAGACACACCTTATGTAATCTAATACATGAAATGTCGAGGAGATTACTTAAACAAGATGTACACTTGGTATATAGTATAAGTTTGAATCTGAAACAGACTATGGGATCAAACCAAGTGTTTGATTAACGTATAATGATATTACTTTAATTATAACTATATTAATAATTATAATACGGAAATAAAGTAAAGGCACACAACAAGATTTTTTTAGCGAGGAAAATTGCGAGGAAGAAAAACCTGGGACTTAGTCCAGTTTTGAATATGCTCAGAATTAAACCGCTATACAAAGACTACTATAACTTCATATGGTTGAGACCAAGTAGAATAACTTCAAGTTACTTAGTTACTTCAGTATCCCTGCGCCTACAACCAATATGGTCTACACACGTGAATCCCAAGATAGAGTCCACCATCTCAAGTTGCTTCACTTGCTACAAAGTCTTTAACAACTCAACTCCTTTGGATCGTAATCTGAAACAGTAAAGGAATAATCTGTTTCAGTAACCTCTATACCAATCTCTTTAGACCAACCAGGTTAATCAGAGATAAGTTGAGTACAAAGGTTCTTCCGCTTAAGAATATAAACTCCCTTATTCGGTCAGATCAACTAAGATCAAAATTATCAAAATAACCAATCTTAAAGTATAGATCTCAAAGAGAAACACAAAGATAGATTGCTGATCTATACAACAAGCTTAAAAGTCAATTCGAGATAAACAAGCTTGTCGTACCCCAGTCAATCAAGTGTGCATAAAGTTATCACAAAGATCAGAATACCAAAAAGAAATCTCCTAGTCTTCAATCACTACATCAAAAACACTGATTTGCGACGGTTATTTCCGTCTCCCATAATTTCAGCAACACAAATATATGTTGTAAAAACAACGTTATAAATTTTATGCAACGTTTATAAACATTGTTTAAAATAATTTAAGCAACGTTTATATACATTGCTTAGTATATAATTAATGCAACAAATAATTTAATTTAAGCAACAATAATATCTGTTGCAAAATAGGTAATGAAATTTAAAAAAGAAAAATACAAAATATATATATATTTGTATTTTTGATATTCATGTATTACAAAAACCCCTGCTGCATTCAACATTGATCTTTACAATAGTCTTACAATATTCTTTAAATTAAATGCATAATGAAAATGATAAGGAAGATGACAATAATTTCCAAAAACATAAGAAAATGACTATAAAGCTACTCCAAGTGAAAATGGATCACTGATGTGATTGTAGAAGTGGTAAAAAGATTGTTCGTTCACTCAGACTTGTGAAGAATTGTTTTAGATATAATTCTAATTTTAAACTAGTAAATATTTAAAGGATGATAACAAGATTGAGAGAAACTGGGACTCAGGATTCCACCATTTTTCATACATTAATTCTAGACAATTATAACTTATATTATAAAATAACACAATAAGCACAAAATTGAGTACCAACAATATAGAGAATTAGGAAAAAATAAGAAACGCAAATGTGTCTATCAAATACCCCAAACTTATTATTTGCTAGTCCTCGAGCAAAACTAATCCAGAAAATAAAAATCCTCACTCACTGTCGCAGGCATCGCGATTGCACTTAGCGTGTGCAACAAGCCTTTGAACCCCTAGGTGGACGAGTGTTATCTCGGGAGGGTTTACAAAGAGGTATACCCACAAAACCTTTAATTCCAACTTCTAATGTCACAAGTTTCCAAAGAGCTACGAGGATATAAAGTTTCTCCTCCAAATACCAAGTAATCATAAGTGCCATAGAAAATACATGCTAATACACTTAATCAATGAGAGATAGATTGTGACGAGTTGAACCAGTGCCAAAGATGTCTTTTGCCATATGGATATCGGACTAACAGAGCAACCGAATAAGCATTTCTCCTCGACTCTACCTCACCAAAGGATTTTATGAATTTGCACTCAAAGCGATTCTAAGGGTCACACCGGTGTGTAAGCAGGATTGAAGAGAGAATACTTACACACTATTGATGGTAACGTTTTTTCTGAAGATATCAAACCAAAATCTTTTTATGAAGATCTCAATGGAAAAGAAATATGATGACTTCTTAGAAAATCGACATATATAAGGATGGAACATACTCTCACCTTCTAGTCTCACAACTCTCTAATGATGTTCAATAGAAACAACTCTTTCTTCAGTCTTCGGATTCAACCCTTGATGATAAACTCTTGAAACTTGTAGGATTTTCATTTTTTTCTTCGATCACTTGTTGTTTTGAAACTTCCTTTTGAATTTCTTCTTCTCCATGGCTTTATTGAATGAATACAAAAAGAAATACAAGCTAGCACATTTTTTTTTGATTAGATTGATACAAAAATAAGAAGCAAAAAATGAATGATAAAAATCAAAAATAAAACTTTACTTGCCAATGGAGAAGGACTTTTACACTTGAATCTTCACAACTATTGGTACAAAAATCTTCAAAAATTTACATCTTTTGTTATTATCTTTGTCACTTTGAATATGTAATGTTCTTTCCCTTTGTTGTTTGTAAACCTTGACGTCTTCAACTTCTTCATGAATTGATGTTGTTGCTCCTCTTGTTGATGATGCTAAGTTTCTATTGAGAAAGAGTTGTAATTGTTGTGAATGAGACTACAAGATGAGGCTAGTTCTGATGTCATATTCATGGTGATAAGAATTAGCATTCAGAGATCAAATAATGCTGAAAATGGTGCGAGGTTGAGTAGCTCATCATTTTACTTGGAGTTTATGCAGATGAAACACTCTAAGAGGATAGTTGACGGTTTGGTGCGTCACTCGATAGGGTAGTCTCCACTAATGATAGGGTTGTTTTGTCTTTCTACGTTTCCTTCTATCCTAATTGTCTCCAACATGGATGGTTAGGTCCGTCACGTTTATTCTCTCAGAGGTTAAGAACAAAGATGTAGTTTTCTCTAACAATTCTAGTTTCCATCTTGTTAGGGAGAATCCATATGTAAACTTAGCTAAAAGGCTACTACGTGACTCTAAAAGCTGGATTTCCTCATGGTCAGTATCAGGAGAATCAGGTTGTGGAGTCTGAAGAAACTCAAGTAACACCTTAAACGCACAAAGCTCGAGTCCCAAGTTAGGGACTACAAATAAGGGTACTTGACGATCACAAGAATCATCACTACCCCCAAACTTAGGGTAATCATTACTCTTAGATAGACCTAAAACTATTGCTTGAATTTCAGGGTCCTTAAAGTACGAAAAATACCTGAGAGCTTCTTCTAGAGACTAGTCACACATCTGATTTAAGAGAATACTATCATCAAATTCATCTGAGGAATTACCAAACAAAGTGTCCTGCAAATGATCCCGAACTAAATTGCTAATCATATCCACTTCTTCTAAATCATTCTGGTCCTGAACAGGATGGGTATCTAGAAAACAAAATCCATTGGATAAATAAACCTACCAACCTCAATAAGAACATCCTCTATGACACCACTAGGGACTTTGACAGACTTATCTGCTAACTGCAGTGTCATTTTGGTCGGTTTTAACTTACTAAGACCTAGCTGGGTGTACACATGATAAGGGAGTAAGTTAACACTAGCTCCTAAGTCAAACAATGACTTATCATCCAAGTGATTACCGATCACACAAGATATGGTGAGGCATCTAGGGTCTTTATACTTAGGGGGTATTTGGTTCAAAAGGATTGAACTTACTTGACCAGCTAAAAAGTCTTTCTTATGGACATTAAGCGTATTTCGTATACAAAGATCGTTAAGGAACTTGGCATAAGCATGCATTTGCCTAACTGCTTCTAATAATGGAATGCTAATGTTCACCTGCTTAAATATTTCCATTATTTCATTGAAAGTCGATTCCTTCCTTGTTGGAACTAACAACTGTGGGTATGGGGCTATAAGAACAAAGGTAGTCCTATCAGGAACTGTATTGGACTCTTTAGAGATTGTTTCAGTCTCTTCACCTACTGGCTCCTCTTGGGAAGTAGAAGGTGGAACTACAGTATGTCCACTATGAGGCATGGTTACCTTGTTGTCAACTATCTTTCCACTCCTAAGGGTTGTAACAGAGTTTACATAATTGAACGGTTTTTCTCCAGAAGATACTTCATAAACTCCTCTAGGATTGGGTTGTGTCTGACTAGGAAATTTACCTTTTTTTCTCTCAAAGACTCATTTATCTGACCAACCTGGATTTTTAAATCGGAAATAACCTGAGAGTTATCCTGAATCATTTCATTACTAGCTTGTAAAATATGTTCAACTAATTGCTGAAACTTTGTAGTGTTTAGAGCCAACATGGTAAGAGACTCTTCTAAAATCAAGATTTACTTATCTGACGGGTTCTGAAACTGGGCTGGACCTGAAGGATTCTTAGTATAGCCAACACCAGGAGCCTAAGAATTACTAGACTGACCTTGATTCTGGACCTTAGACCAGGAAAAATTAGGATGGTTTCTCCAACCGGGGTTATAGGTTTCTGAATATGGGCCTACCTTCATATCTAGAATTGAAACCACCATTATTACAACTCATAGCATGGTTTGAACCTTGATTCATCTCTAAGGCCTCTAGACTCCTAAGGATATCTGAACCATTATCAACTCTATCAACCCTATGTTAGGATTCCTAGATATTTATGGTTCTCTCATTGAAGCCTGTTGCCTAGTTTTCTCTGCTAACTCTATAAACGAGTCAAAACATGTATCTGGGTCCTGATGGGTGAATTCTCCACAACTCATTGTTTCTACCTGCATATGGGTTTCGCTATCTAGGCCCTCATATAAAATTTGGGCCATGTGGGCTTTCTCAAAGCCGTGATGTGAACACTAGTATAAAAATTCATTAAACCTTTCTAAATACTCGTGTAGGTTTTCACCTAATTTTTTCTTATAGGTTTGAATAGATTGACGAACAACAACAGTCTTATGGTGTGGGTAGAACTTCTTAATAAAAACCTCTACAAGACCCTCCCAGGTGGTGATTGTTTTAGAGGGAATAAAATGATATCACTCTTTGGTTTTCTCATCAAGAGAGAAGGGAAACAAACGAAACCTAAGCACATCTTTGGAGACATTCGGATGACTCATTTTTCCAAAAATCATTTTGAAGTCTCTTATGTGGGTATACGAGTTCTTATTCTCTAACCCCCCTAAATGTACGAAGCATGCAAATTGCCCTAGGTTTAATATCAAATTTGACAATAGTGGATGGTGAAACTACTCCTGGGTCACGTACTACTCTAGAAGGGTTCATACGGTCTCTAAGGATTTTGTTTAGCCAGACCTCATCCTCATTATTACCACCCATTTCAGTAAAAACAGATGTACCACCTAAATCCTTGTAATGGGTTAGACTCAAACAAAAAAGGTCGTTTTCTTCAAGTCTATATCCTACACGTATCCAATGACGCATACACAAGTAAAACTACTAGTTTTTAGCAAGAATTTGTGCACATGCAAAATACAGGGTTTACTAAATTGGGTAAGTTTTGGTTACCTTTAGCAAAATATACCTACAATCAAAGACTGGTCAACGTTACTAGGCTAAGGTTTGTGGAATTTCGGCTGGTAACTCCCATAAGGTCAACGACACGGGTTCAACATACTTTTCCACGAGTTTTCCTAAATTCGGTAATCTGACGAAAGTGCAAAATACTGTGCAAGTTTTTTTTTTTTAATAAATAAAAAACTAAAAAAATAAACAAGCAAGTAAACAAGATATAAAAGTCCAAAAAGGAACTAAGAAAAAGAAAAACTAACAAAAATAAATAAGAAATAAAATCTTGGATTTTCTGCATTTTTGTAGGCAAGTCCAGCTTTCCGCCTTTAGTTTCAAGTAAAACCTGCACAAAAAACAACAACAACAAAATACCCAAAATAAAATCAAGGATGTAATAAAATAAAATAAAATAAATCATAAACTAAACTAAACAAAAACTAAATCTAAAACCCTAACCTAAAAACAAAAATAAATCTAAAACCCTAACCTAAAAACAAGTCTGCGTTGGCGGCTCCAAAAGTTGATGTGATTGTAAAAGTGGTAAAAAGATTGTTCGTTCACTCAGACTTGTGAAGAAGTGTTTTAGATTTAATTCTAATTTTAAAATAGCAAATATTAAAAGATGATAACAATATTGAGAGAAACTAGGACTCAAGATTTCAAAAAATTTCATATTCATGTGATTCATACATTAATTCTAGACTATTATAGCTTATATTATAGAAATATTGACTCTGATTCTTTGTCAAAATTAGATTTTTAAAACATTAGATGTAAATCATAAGCATGACGCATCAAAATTACTTAAGAATAAGCACACACCATCAAACAAAATCACCAATAACTAAGAAAAATCATAAATCCATTTAAATTAAAAAAGTCATAAAAGAATTAATTATATTTACCCCAATCATGAAATATGACTTCCTCCATCGTCCCAGTGATAGGGTTTAGCTCCTCATGTTGAAAACACTTTCAAAAGATTTATTCATAGCTCAAATGGTGTTTACAAAGAAGAAATAATATAGCTCACGGAATCTGTAACGTTGTATTGGCGTTACAGACTCACTATTGCAACTCAAATGTCACAAACTGAAGATAAGCGTTGCGAATAGACTGTTATAGAACTGTGGAAATATAAGACACAAATAAATTGCGACTGTTCTGTGCAGTAGTATGTTCTTCAACTTCTTCTTCTTATTATTGCTGTTGTAGAATCACTCTGCGGTGATTTTTTTCTTCTCTGCAACCTCCCCCAACTCTCGATGATTGTTCTCTGACTCCCCAACACCTTATATAGCCCTCACAGGCCCTTCAATCTCGCAACAATTAATCATAAATCTTCTCATTATCTCTCATATAAGTCACAAGAATAATTCTTGTTTCCTTGTCTTCTCACGCGTTAACTGCAGCTGATACTCCCCAAGCACGTGAAATTCACGTTCAGAAGTAGTCAAACTCTCTCTCGCCTCACCCAACCTTCATATTATACATAGAAAATCCCGGGAATATCTCATTCTATGTTTGTTGAAAGTCAAAGATAATCTTCTTTTTATTCGAATTTATATTTATTACCAATCCTTTTTTAGTGTAACAGGTTGATACATGTCCAAATCCAACCAAAACTCCGAGAAAAACTCGTTGAAATCAAATCCAAAAAATACGCAGACGAACTGAATTTATTTTCCCGCCAAAAATCTTTTAAACGTGAAGAAGAAGGGGTTCCCCCTATCTAGAACATGGCTTCCTTTAGCACTGGGGTTCCCTTAGTAATTTTACAGGGTGTCTTTAATAATTTTTCTGGGTGCCTTTATCACTTTTTGAGCCAATTTTTCAACAAATGTTTATTTCTCAAAAACACCTACAAACACATAAAATAACACAATAAGCATAAAATTGAAAACCAATAATATAGAGAATTATGAACAAATAAGACACAAAAATGTGTCTATCAATCACCTTAGCTCGAGCTCAATTGTTGTTTACAACTTCAACTGCCTTCTCATAATGAGCATATATGTTTGCAACATCACCCAATTAGCACCTAGAATAAAAGTCATTTAGTACAAGCCGATCAATATATGCAAATGATGACAGTTGTCAATTATGTTGTGCTGCAGAATCAAACAAGTTTTGATTAGCCAGTAAGAAAAACTAAAACATTGAAATAGAATGAAATCAAAAAAATTAACCAAATGCCTAAGAAGTATAAATAAAGTCAACAAACTGATATCTTGCATGTTTATTAGGGTTGATGTTACTAACAAAAAAAAATATACGATTACAAATCTAAGTTGTATCTAAGAAATTTCATATAGAAAGGGTTAAAAGAATGTACTACTTTGCTTTAAAGAGTTGTCTAAGGATTGCTTCCACATGTTCATCTACTGATAAATTCATATTTATCGTGTTATAAAAGGGAGGGAGAAAGTGAAAGAGAGTGTGCATACCTGAAGGAATGAGTAATCTTGTCGACTTGGGACATTGGAACTTCAGATTTCTAGGGAACAACAATTGCTGAGAAATGCAAAAGCAAAGTCGAATACAACTCAGAAAAATCCAAGAGATAATGATGGCAGATGAGCACATATATTAGCTAAATGTGTTATAATACAAACAAATAACGCTAGTGCCTTAAATTTAGAAAGCTCACTTTGAAACAAGCAACATCAACTTCCTTGAGATATCAACTTATTCTCAAGTTCTGAAAAAAGACAGCAATGTGGATTATAGACAGTGGTAAGAAAAGTATCGTTCACTTGGACTTGTGAAGAAATATTTTAGACCTAAATTTCTAACGCTAAACTAGAAAACTTAAACAAAAGGTTGTCGCAAATTTATAGAAAAGAATGAGACTCAGGATTCCACTATTAACCAATTTATGTGATTTAGTTAAAAACAATATTCATACAATTCTTACGTTCAAAGTGATTCTAAAATATTGGTTGTATTAGATTTTTAAAATATTAGTTGTTAATCGCAAACATGAAGCATCAAAAATACCTAGACCAAGCATGCACCATCAAGAGAAAACACAACTAGTTAATAAAAATCATTATTTCAATTTCGATTCAATGCAAATAATCATAAAAAGAATTGCATAAATTAATTAAATAGATATTACCACATAATTAATGGAAAAATAGATTCCTCCGTCGCCTCAGTAATGGGGTTTATCTCATCATAGCAAACACTCTCTAAAATGATGGATACATAGCTCAAAAAGTGTTTACAAAAAAAAAAAAAATTGACACAAGGAATTTGCTACGGATATATATGTTGCTAAAAAGAATTGGTAAATGTTCCTAGCTGTTACAAAAGCACTTGTATATTAAAGTTTTGGTAACGGTAGTTTACATATATGGCCACGGTTTCTTCATCATCTTCTTCAACAACAACAGATTTTTATGGGTGATTTTTTTTCTCTTCTCTGGCAGAGCCCGCCTCCCAAACTCTTCCTCTCCTCTTGTATTTATACTACATCAACCCTTAACTCAATTATCTTCAAAAAATCTTCACGGAATCTTCCCATTAAATGGGATATTATCTCGATCATAATTAATTCTCTCGAGCAGTTAATTCTCGTTGATACCTCTTTTATTTTTCTTCTAAGTTGTTGCTCAAATTTTCCATCAGATGGGAACATAATCAACTGGTAATAGGAAGGTAATTCTCTAGTTTCCCGATATAGATATTATTTTCTCCCTGTTTTATTTGATAACATAATATTTTCCGAGATTTGGTTGATTCTGTGTAGACTTATGGTTTGATTTTATGTAGTACTTAAACTCTTAAAACAACAAGAATATACTTGTCTTAAAATCATGTAATCTTCTCCAAATCACGTAATCCACACTTCACAGATTAAAAGAAGAAAGTTCCCGCCCACTTTTATTTGAATTTCAAAAGGTGGGTGTCTTCATAAATTTCCCGGGTGCCTTTAGCTAAATGCTTGGGGTACCTTTCACACTTTCGAGGGTGCCATTATCACTTTTAAGCCAATTTTTGCACTGTTATTTATTCTTTCAGAAATACCTACAAGCATAATAAAATGACATTATTAGTACAAAAATTGAGAATTAACACTATAAATATGAGATTAAATCAGACACATAAATGTGTCTATCAGACAAAAATATACATAAGTATGTAACTTGAAATGGAACTTACAACCGACAGAAGAATGACTGGAGATGCCATTAGAACATTATTCTACAATTGCTACATATAAAACATAATCTTACACGATGTCGGAAGCTATGGATCTGAATATATCTTTCCTACGTGTGGCTTGTTTTGCAGACTTACTATCATGAATGCAGTATCATTTCACATTCGTATCTTTTAAAATTGAACCCACTCACATTGTTCAAAGAGAAAAAGAGAAGGACCTCAACAGTAGATAAGTAGTTATTGTGATACAATGCTTAGATGGGAAAGCCTTACCAGGTTTGCACTCTTCGTAGAAACTTTGAGCTTTCTTCTCATAAATGGCATTTACTGAAAATATGTTAAAATTCTTGAAAACTCATCGTAGGTTTATGCACTTTAACCATTCATGTTAGGATTACATTATAATAAGAATTCAGCTATTCTGAAACAAATCTAAAAAATTGGAAAGTCAAATGGTATACCTTGATAATAATTACGGAACCAACCAAGATACATTGACACTAAAGATGTAAATGTCTGCAAAATCATTATGCTACTAACCTTCTAGTAGTTTGAGTTAGACGAACCCACAACACGTACAACACATAATATATATATATATATATACATCACTAACAAACCTCAGAGTAAAGACAATTCAACCAAACTGCTATAACTCATAACAAAACTTCGTGTAACACTTTTTCTGGAACCCATGCATCATTAACAAACAAACATATAACCAGAGTGGAGGCAACTCAAATGATGGTAAGCTGTTTTCAGGAAACAAATTAGAAGAGGATAAGAAACTTAGATACCACCCTACGCTGAATTGGTATACATTGATAAAGCGGAAGGGACTAGACGTGCCAAATAATTCAATCCCTTGACGAGTTTTGTTGCCTCTTCAAATTCTGGAATTAGCTTTACTAAATCGCTTGAAGTGGAAAAAACAAAAAGATCAAAATCTTATTTTCTTCCATTTGAAAAAATTACAGCAATGCTAGAATAGAAGTTCATTACCTGTTCTATAACCAGATTCTCAAAAATCAACTGCACATTTTCTTTAGAAAACCATTTCACTAGAGGAAGCTTGTTGGTGGACACAAACTCTGCTGGTGCAAGCTTTAACACGCACATAAAAAAGATAAAATCCCGTTGAAGTCGTGAAGGCAAGCGCATAGTGAGAATAGAACCGACCAATGCTTTAAAAAAACCTGAAAACATGGTACCCATCTGAATAAAGGAACTAATATTGACTGAGATACATAGTATTTGAAAGAGACGTAGTTGTAGATGGTGGGTTTTTGACAAGGGTTAGAATTGTAAAATCGTCCTTCTGCCTAGCTGCAGGAATATAGAAGTATCCGCGCATATTTGTTCGCATATTTCTGACTTTGCGTCAAAATATGAAATACTGTATTTCTACTTAAATTCCGCAGGCAAATTAAGAATACAATATATAAAAAAGGCTACATGCGTTATATACTGATCCTGTAGTCCCTAACATTCACAATATTTATGCCATAACGAACCAGTTTCAAGTCGCATAAATTCCAACGTTGAATTTCTTTAAATTGTATGGAATGCACATCGATATTCCAATGACATCCATCTATTTTGGGAATAGCTAATGCCTAATCTTCAAATATGCATTCATCTTAATGCCCTGTTCGCAAAGAACACATCGCAATTAGACATTTTGTCCTTAAAAATATGCTACTCTAGCATTTTACTCAAGGACACGTCACAAATTATGCGCCGTTCCTCCTGGACATGCTACAATCAAAAGAGCAATGCCTCAAAATACACGTTGTGTCTTCACGCTAGGCTAAGCCAGCACTAGCTCTAAAACATCTCTGCGCTAGGCCAAGCCAGTGCTAGATCCAAAGCTTTTCCGCGCTAGGCCAAGCCAGCGCTAGCTCCAAAGCTTCTTCTTGCTAGGCCAAGCCAGCGCTAGCTTTAAAGCTACGTCCTTGAGGACACGCCATTTTCTCCGCGCTGGCACCAAGGCCAACATTAGCTTCTCTAGGAAGTGTCTAGAGACGCGCCACTACTTTGCACTGGCCTAATGCCAGCGCTAACCCTATATGGTTACTCGGCAAACCTCTTGCACAGTTTCTAAAAAATGCTCCATGACTAGTCTTTGGTAAATTTCGTACAATCTTGGCTTCGAACACTTCCATAATTATGCCATGTCACTTCTAAACTAATATTTGGTCATTAAAATTACGCCATGTTACTCCTAAGTTAAAGTGATCAGTCTGATTATCAACCTAGTGAATTGCGCAACTTGCATCACTGACTTAGAAAACATTGACTTGACCTAAACAAGTGGTAGTCCACGACTCCACTATTTCTACGAAATTTCAAATACAACATATGGGGATTATCATTGGGGTATTGGTATGGCGGTCTACGGAAATCGTGCGTTGTGGCAACACATCCACGAACAAGAAGGTAACAAGTAGTGGGACAGTTACAAAGCAGTTGAGAGGACGAGGAGTAGTGGTCATACAGGTCTTCCCTATTTTTCGGAAATGACTCCACTACAGTCTCCATAATCTTCACTTCTCCATCTCTCCATAACTTCTACCACTTACAAGAAATCAACGTGTCTCCTTGAAATTATAAATAGATGGTCTTATCTATTCAAAAACAAAACTAAGAGAAAAAAAACCTGGAATTCAGAATTAACGATCTATCCCAGAGATAATCCATTTTTAAAATACACACTACAATTACTCATCACACTGAGATTTCTCAACCTTCTTTGTTTCCCTCCCCTAAGACCAACCCAATCTTTTCCACCTTTGTGATCGAAGCAGAATGTGAACGACCATTTCTTGGTTTAGGCTCGTCCTGTTCGAGCTTGATCTATTGAACCTACCTGAAAGTACCATTTTGCAGTATATTTTTTTTCACCCTAAAACAGTAGTACAATGTCTTACCAAAGAAATGAATCATGAGCACCATGACTAACATCCTGATAAATACCAAAAAACACTACGATATTTCAGTAGTGCGGATAGAAAAAGTTACTCTAGACTCAATGCAACTAGAGTGATACTGTCAATGTATACTTGGAGGGTGGATGAATGACCTGAAAAAGAAAAAAAAACATCACAACAAACCAGCTAAACATAGAAGGCCTAGATACATTTTACACAAACCAAAAGCAGTGAGCTGAAAATACAGTAAAATCCAAGAACATTAGAACTAGTATATGTACATAAAAATTGCTCCTAGACAAAACAATTTACTGTTGAATTTCTTTTTTTAGGTTTGAGGATCAAAATCATACAAAACAAATTAGACAAGTAGGATGTTTGTATTTGTTCTGCTTCGGTTGCAGAGAAAGGAGATGGGTTGATGTTAGGGGAGGGAACAAAGGAAATTGAAGGAATTGTGTATGTAGAATTGTGTATTACGGTGTAAAAATAGCAGAGCTTGAGAATGATTTTTTATCTCTTCTTCTTCTGTGACTTGTTTCTTGTTGTTCTGTTTTGAAATTGGCTAAGCAGCCAATTTATAATGTTTGGTACCACACACTTTCCTTGTAAAGTAGTGGTAGTTACGGGGAGATGGAGAAGTGGAGGTTGTGGGAATAACCGTCCACTTTGTCTCTGGGAAGTTTCTGGAAACTTCTAGACCATGACTCCAGTATCTCTTCAACCGCTCCAACTTACCACTGACTTGGTAACTTCCTTGTCATGGGGTAGTGCTACACCCATGTCTCTGTAAACCGCCAGACCAAAACCCCATATTTTATCCCCATATGTAATATTATTTGATGTCTCGTAAGAGTTGGTGGGGTCATGGGTTCAAAGCCACGAGCTTTGTTCTAAAATAATATTTCTAGTGGATTTTATGCCAATTTTGTCGGAGTAATGACTAAAGTAATAGTGATAGCTTGAGCGAATAATGGTTCTAGCATGAGCAAAGAAATATCGTAGCATCGACAAATATGCACGGCAGCAGCAAGGCATGGCACGACAATGGAGCGTGGGACCCAACATAGCCGTGGAAGCAGCGAAAACCATGACAGCAGCATGGGCGCATGAGACCCAACAATGGTCGTGGCAGCAGCGTGGGCGCGTGGGACCCGACAATGGTCGTTGGAGCAGCGAAGACCGTGGAAGCAGCGTGAGCGCGTGGTGGCCATGGCAGTAGCGTAATAGCGCATAGGATCATCAAAGGAACAAAGCGTGGGTGGCGCGACAACAACACTATCGCTGCAGCTAGCGCTGCTGCCAGCCACGTCCATCTCTCCTTTAAAGCTTCGGCTTGGTACTTGGTCTTCGTATCTTTGGTAGCTTTGTTGTTTGGTTGAATTTATTGCTTTTGTCTCCTCTATTATTTTGACATATGTTTGCTAAAAGCGTGGCTAGGGATTACTAGAGCCTATACTTGTTGTTGTCAGGGCTATTGCCTATATGTTATTATTTATTGACATTGACTAATGACATGACCATGACTATGGACTATTTAAGATTTCTCAGTCTTGCGAGATTTAATTGTTGGCATTTATGCCTAACTTTTGTGAGTGCATATAGAACACCTTCAAGAGATTCAGCCGTGGAAGTTTGCAATCTTGAAATTATGCTTGATGCGACTCTGCAATTAGATGGTATGCATCTAAGTAACGTTTTTATTCAAACATGGTGTATCCTCTACTCTGAAAGTTTCCGATTTTGTATAATCAGTATATTCTGTTTTATATAAGTATTTTTTATGAATGCACATTAAATAACGAGGATCTAACTAAGTATAGCTCGAATATGTATTCTCAATTCTCTGGTAGAATGTAAGATAATATTCTATATTCATAATTTTGATCTCGGGCTAGAACATGTATATTTGTTGTATTTTTCTGCAGTTGAGCAAGGATAATATTACAATTTTCCCCTTTGTTAAAAACCCACCATCAACAATATATCATGTATATAGTAGTATCTGGATATGGCTATCTCATGCAAATGACAGAAGTGTTGAGCACGAAAGAAAAAGAAAAGAAAAAAATATCAAAACCATGACGTTCATAGGTAAACTAAATAGAGTTCCCTCCGATGCCAACCAAAATATAAGGCCAAAATATTTTCGACTAAAAGCCATGTATATTCAACTCATATATCTAGCAATTTTAATCTGAAAACAACTAACAAATTCAGTGATCATGATAAGAATGAACAATGAAAACATGAAATAATATGATTTCTTAAATAAAATCTTTCAACCCCAGATAGGAATAGGACCCTTGTAGCACCTGTTAATAACTGGCATCACATTAGAAAAGGGTTACGGAGGATACCATAAAGTCCCACATAAAAGGTAACTACATACCCGTCGTAACCTTCAACCATGATGAACTTCGGAAGTCCTTACGGCAATCCCCTTGCAAATCTTGGGCACTGTAACCAAGCAGGGTAGGCGCCCAAAACCTTGTAATTTATATAAAATCCCAAAATCGGACGATATGCTCTTGTATTTTATAAGATCAATCTGGAAACGAGCAGAGAGTAGAAGAGTTACTTCACAGAGATGAAAGTAAGATAATTCAGTTGACAAAACCTTGTTATTTATTTAGAACCCCAAAACCAGACGAGATGCTCTTGTATTTTACATGATCAATCTGGAAACGAGCAGAGAGTAGAAGAGTTACTTCACATAGATAAAAACAAAATAATTCAGTGGATAAAACCTAATAGCTTAAAAGATACATAGTGAGCTCAGGGAAACCTAAAATAGTTTGAAAACGACAATAAGGTAAAAAAATATTAAATTGAAACAATACTAATATAAAAATCTTTTAAAAGCTTCTAAAATCCTTGTTATTTTTATATAGATCTCCAAAACCGGACGAGATGCTCTTGTATTTTACAGGATCAATCTGGAAATGATCAAATAATAAAAGAGTTACTTCACATAGATGAAAGAAAAATAATTCAGTAGACAAAACCTAATAGCTTAAAAGATAAATAGTAAGCTCAGGGAAACCTAAAACAGTTTGACAATGACACTAAAGCAAAGAAGTATTAAATTAAAATAATATTAATATAAAAACCTAAAAAAAAATCTTATGATTTAGGTAAGCAATAAATACTGAGATCAAGATCTAATCGACACATTATCAAATATCAATAAAGTAATGAATTATTTGCAATCTTAGCATAAGCATAAAATAACTCACCCAAGTTCACACTTAATTACACATTGAACCGAAAACCCAATTTGCAATCAAGCACATAACTCAAAAATCAATAAAGGAAACATATACAATAAAAAGGACAAAAAAGTTATATTCAAAACCCTGTTAAAATCAACTTCAAAGGATACCCAAATCAAAACAGAAGTAAGAAAACATAATTTTATACCTAACTGAAAAAATCCCCCCAAATCTAGAGCAGGGAGTAGTCAACCTTTGGTATGAAGAGATAAGTTATAGTTGGATTTATACTTCTTTATCTGCAACCTACCATAAACTATCATCTCCTAAGCTTCAGTAGTTATGATGTACAAGTGGGTACAGCTAAATCAATACAAAAACTTTAAACAACAACATCAAAATTTCTAAAGCCTAAATAGGGATATGCGAGTGATAGCCTTAGCGTGAGAGTCTAAAATAAATATTGATAGCAAAGAAATTGAATTATCACCATCTTTTGACTAAGAAATAATTAGGATTTTTTTAAATAAATTTAGGCTTTAAAAGATAATACTAATAATAATAATAATAATAATAATAATAATAATAATAATAATAATAAGCCTGGAGATGTGGCTATGCACCAAATGCATGCATATCTACTTCTGGAGGAGGCCCTGCAGAATGCATGATGGGGTTATCACCAAGCCTTACAATGGGGTGGCTGATGACTTCCTAGTGCATGGCCTTGACATGCCACAAGCTACAATCTCTGCACCAACTGAGTTAGGGGATCCAGAGGCCTCAGCAGGTCTGTCCCTGAAGCTGCTCAATGAAGTCTTCAAGATGGGGTGCACAACAGTGACTAGCATCCCTCACCAATGCAGGCTTAGTTTATCAAGGAGCCTGAAAGCAACTTTGGATAAGGTCTCAGCCAACCCCCTTGACTTGTCTGCTTGGCTACATCTCCTACTCATGCCAGCCTGCACTCTGAGCCTTTATGCCCCTAAAAACACCATGGAGGAAAGGTCTGGGACAAAGAAGAGGCTTCAGGCTAGCAGCATAACCCAGGCTCTGCTCCAGTGGAAGGATAAGGAGTGCCTCAGTATGGTGCACACTCTCATGGACCAGGCTAAGCTACTTCAGAGGAGCATAACTAAAAAAAAGGGATGGTGCCTCCAACCTCTCTGCTTGAAGGAAAAAGCTAAGTTATGGCCAGAATACAGCAGCAATCAAGGTGTTGGCCTCTAATGGCATTGCACATAACTCACCTGCAACCTTACAGAACCTGAGACTCAAACACCTTGGAGCTCCACCACTTTCCATCCCTGCTGAACCTGTCTAGGTGGAAGCTCTTATTGTGGATAACACAGCTGTTCTAAGTGCCATCAAAGGTTTACCCAAGGGAACCTCCTTTGGAAGGGATGGTCTCAGAGCCCAGCACTTACTGGATGCTCTGTGTGGCCCTGCAGCAGCAGTAGCAGATGAGCTGCTATCTTCTATCACTTGTGTGGTCAACCTGTGGATGTCAGGGAGGTGCCCTCATGATCTAGGGGAGTACATAACCGGTGCTCCCTTAACTCCTCTGCTTAAGCCTGATGGAGGGCTGGGGCCAATTACAGTGGCAACAATATGGAGGAGGCTATGCTCCAAGCTAGCTGCATCTGCTGTCACTAAGGATGTGGCTGCCTACTTGGGAGATTTCCAGTTTGGGGTGGGGACTCAATATGGAGGAGAAGCCATCATACATGCATCCAACATGCTATTGGATCTCCAAGATAACTCTCTTACCAAGTGTATGTTACTTGTGGACTTCAAAACTGCCTTCAACTTAGTATATAGGTCAGCAATGATCAGGGAGGTCAAAGACAGATGCCCTGACATCTCTAGGTGGTTAGAGTTTTGTTATGCTAAGGCTGCTAAACTCTACTACCTCGACAACATTCTTATGTATGCACAAGGAGTTCAACAAGGGGATCCCCTTGGGCCCCTCCTCTTTTACTTGACACTGCACCCCCTCATTACCAACATAGCCTCATCTTGTACACTAGATCTGCATGCATGGTATCTGGATGATGGCACTGTAGCAGGTGACACCTTGGAAGTGGCCAAAGCTCTGAGCATTATCCAGGAAGATGGGAGTAAAAGGGGGTTGCACCTGAACATCACCAAAATAGAGTTTTTTTGGCCACATGTGGACCCAAGAACGGGTCTTTCCAGTAGACATTGGCAGGCCCAAGAAGGGAGTGAAGTTCCTAGGGTGCCAAGTCAGTCAAGACATGCAGTTCTGCAGTGATTTTGTGCAAGGAAGAGTGAAGAAGACCCTCCAGATTATGGAAACCTTGAAGAAGCTACATGATCCACAGAGTGAACTCCTTCTTCTGCGTAACTGTGCTGGCGTCTCTAGGATCTACTTCACTCTGAGGACCACCATACCTACAGTACTTCATCTCCCTGCAGCCTAGTATTTTCAACACCTCTAACGGTTCATCAGGCATCTGGTTACAGGGGATGGTGCGGGTTTTGGGCCACTCCAACTTCGCCTGGATACTCTGCCCATGAAGGATGGTGGGCTTGGTGTCTACACCATGAAAGACACCAGCCACTACATCTACCTAGCATCTTACTCTCAAACCATGCAGGTGCAAAACACCATCCTCAATACTCATTTAGTTTCTGATACACTCCCTGATAGACACATTTTAATGTCTAATTTGCACCTTAATTTCTAGTGAGTTAGTATTCGATTTTGT